>JBAIAA010001752.1:0-30200 GCA_037893245.1 Crossaster papposus | reverse complement strand
CAAAATAAACTTACATTAATTTCAATATGCGTTTTTTTTACAAAGCAATAAAGTTATTTTTAGATTATCTGCTCTCAAGGTCATGGAAGAACAAGAAAAATGCTTAAATCATATAGGGAGGCATGAAACTGAAGAGCTTGTATTGAGGTTTAAACTGAGGGGTCTCTCATGGTCATAGGGGTCTCGGAACTAAAGTTATCGTAACTTTTTATTCGTCTATTTTACCTGTTTTGGACGGACAAAAATGAGGCAAAATATTGCGACCATGCACACATTATGTGCTATGCAAGATTATTATTAACACACATCTGATCAACTTACATTATCTTTAAAACAGTTTGAAGGATGTCACTCAAATTTGAAGTGGAATGTGTCGAGGTCAAGGTGCACGTTTGACTTCGTAACACATACCTAATTAAATATTCAAAATGGCCGCCATCTTATATAATGTAAACGCATTTGTACACCAACGTCAACGGTTTGGAGATTGGCTTGTTGCGTATAGGATACAGTAGTGCAAGTAATCAACATAAATTTATTATCTATTAAGTTTCAAACAAATAAAACAGGATACCGTAATTTATATCCTAAATGGGCTCCAAAATTTCAAAATGGACACCAAATTTTCAAAATGGCCGCCCAATTTTCAAAAAGACCGCAAAAATCTCAAAATGGCTGCCAAACTTTCATTTGAATTTTAAATGGAGTATGATTTAGGCGAGTATTGTGTTGCGAACACCTTAATTAAATAGTGTTATTTTCTTTTGTTTTTCAGATATCAACATGGAAGTCTGTGGACTTAATCAAGTGGGGCAGCCTTAGATCTTTTCATAACATGGCACAGAATAAGATTTATGACATGTACAGAAACATGTCTCCAACTGCAACATCTGTTATAACTTCTGATATTGTTTGGAAAGTTGGCACTTCCTCCTCGTCGAACAAGCATTCATACTCGGCTGCATTTTTTTGCTGTGGATTTGCTAGCCTAAGGATGGAGCCTCGGCACATGGTATCTACTCCATTGTTAGACCACTTTTGGTTGAAGTCAAAGCCGACAATAATTGAGGGATCTTGGACAATTTGCTAAATTTCTGCTTTATCCTCAGGTACAGGTACAGGTAGAAGTTCTTCCAGGTACTTTTCCAACTCCTCTTGCTTGGTTCCAGTGAAGATGATCTTCTTCTGCTCTGGATGAACACATCCCAAAATGTCAAGTCTGAAACGTATATGTTCTTTAAGAGCTGCCAACGCTGGCGTTTTCTTTAGGGGTTTCACACCATTTTCAATATCTGTCTCCGTTTCCCACAGTCCATATTTTAGCATACTTTCAATTATTTTTTCTTTTGCATCTCTTCCATTTTGCTATTTCCTCTCTATTTTCCTACGGGAGTCATCCAGTCATTTTCTCATGGCAATCTGCAATTCCTCTTTCCGTGTCTTCTCCTTAATCCGATCTCTAGCCTCAGAAGTTGCCTGCATTATTATTCCTGCTCGTAATTCCGGTTGCTGTCTTAGAGATTGACACGATGACCTCATTGGTAATGACATCTGGTGTCAGTGTGGCAAGATCCCCTGCTGGAGTTGTAATCTGAAGGGAAAGCAATCAACATAAAGAATGACCATTTTTTAACTTCAAAACAAAATTGTCAATTTTATTTACAAAATATCCAAAAAAACTGAACCGTTTTTTTAAATAATGAAAAAAATTTACTAAACACACCCCAATTCCAATAAAACTGTATGTGTTGCTTGTTAAAAAACTCAAAATAAGGCTAATTAATTAAACTGTATTTAATTTATCATTTACCTCACCCTATTTGTCATAATGGAATGACCCACCTCTGGTAATCGAGCGTACGTCTTGGGCAATTTCATTTTCATACGGGGACTATTTTTTTAAGCCTTTGATTGATGTACTAAATTATAAAACTTATTATGTAAATGTAATTATTACAAGTTTTATTTCCATGTTTATCTCACATGAAATATTTTAAATACTTGATTTTAAAGTATATCATTACGTTTTTTATACCGAAAAACCATATGTCACATACCTTGATTGACGAAGAATTATCGGCTGAAGTCCCGTCTACATTCGCTATTCTCGTGAGCACCGGCCATTTTTGCAGCGGTATAACGAATACAGGGACACAATTTACACACGAGGTTGATGATAACTACCAATAATAAAACTACGGTGCATCGCTTTTTTGCAGTTTAAATTTACGCAGAGACCGTCCACTACCTTAAAATTGATGTCAAAATCAGGTAACTAAAATCCATGCCGACGATGAAAAAGTTGGATCTTAAACACCGTCGATAATCTGGCAGATAACTTCCAAAATATCTAATTTCCAAAATTGTATGAATGAATCCAAGATGGCGTCCGAGTTGGTAGTGGGTCCGAGTTGGTCGTGGGTCCGAGTTGGTCGTGGGTCCGAGTTGGTCGTGGGTCCGAATTGGTCGTGGGTCCGAGTTGGTCGTGGGTCCGAGTTGGTAGTAGCTTGCTCTATAGTGGGTCCTAGTTGGTAGTAGTGGGTCCGAGTTGGTAGTGGGTCCGAGTTGGTAGTGGGTCCGAGTTGGTAGTAAGTCCAAGTTGGTAGTAAGTCCAAGTTGGTAGTGGGTCCGAGTTGGTAGTGGGTCCGAGTTGGTAGTGGGTCCGAGTTGGTAGTGGGTCCGAGTTGGATCCGAGTTGGTAGTGGGTCCGAGTTGGCATGGGTCCGAGTTGGTAGTGGGTCCTAGTTGGCATGGGTCCGAGTCCGCATGGGTCCGAGTCCGCATGGGTCCGAGTCGGCATGGGGCCGAGTTGGATCGAAACCGTTTACGTGTACGTGCAGTCAGGCCTACATCATACAAATTACATGCATGACTGCACGTACACGTAAACATACTCGTTCGTATGCCAAAAAGACCATTTTTTCCATTTCCCATAACCATCGATCATGTCAATTTTCTTCTATACTATTTGTAAACCAATATCCAATACTTTACAACTTCATTTTAAACACAAAATAATTATAAAATACCACAGCAAAAACTTTTAGATTACAATTTAATTTACACGAACGACCACGCCGCGTACCTTACGTCCTCGTCGCACCTGAGTGAACTTGGCCGCGTATTCGGCCTGATATTCCAGCCGCGTATTCCAGCCGCGTATTCAGCCAGGTATTCAAGTATACGGAGGCTAATAAAGGACACGTTGTTTTTAATATATCTATTGTGGGTTTTAGCGAAAATTGTACTTATAATGCAAGTTTCTACAATTACCGGTGGGGGTCAATAATGGAAGACTAGATGCTGGCTACAAATTATTTTGGTTTCAGACAATGAATCACGTGATACTCGTACTGGAAATATATATTGCGCATGAGTTCAACAAAATAATAGCATTTTGCGTTTTTTCAATCTAAGCCCTACTTTGAGACAAAGTGTACCGAGCACTACAGGAGATGCCGTGAATTTGTCGACGGCATCTGAAAGAGAGATGCCATGCCTACATTCTATTTTGGTTTCAGATCCGGAAAAATGTGTAGATTTGACGATTAATTATTGCCGATTTAAATTTAAAGTGTACCTAAAATGCAAGTTGATAGAATTCTCGTTGGATATCAATAATGGAGGACTGTATGCTGGCTACAAATTATTTTGGTTTCAGATCTAGAACAACAATAAATCACGTGATACTCGTGGAAATTGCCGTTCAACAAAATAATAGCATTTGTGGTTTTTCAATCTAAGCCCTACTTTGAGACAAAGTGTACCGAGCACTACAGGAGATGCAGTGAATTTGTCGACGGCATCTGAAAGAGAGATGCCATGCCTACATTCTATTTTGGTTTCAGATCCGTGAAGTTGTTAGATCACGTGACCAAGAGCCATTGAAAAATGAATTTTTTAGAAAAAATGTGTAGATTTGACTATTAATTATTATTGCCGATTTAAATTTCAAGTGTACCTAAAATGCAAGTTGATAGAATTCTCGTTGGATATCAATAATGGAGGACTGTATGCTGGCTACAAATTATTTTGGTTTCAGATCTAGAACAACAATAAATCACGTGATACTCGTGGAAATTGCCGTTCAACAAAATAATAGCATTTGTGGTTTTTCAATCTAAGCCCTACTTTGAGACAAAGTGTACCGAACACTACAGGAGATGCAGTGAATTTGTCGACGGCATCTGAAAGAGAGATGACATGCCTACATTCTATTTTGGTTTCAGATCCGTGAAGTTGTTAGATCACGTGACCAATAGCCATTTAAAACTGAATTGTTTTGGAAAAAAGTGTCGATTTGACAATTAATAATGCGGATTTAAATTTAAAGTGTACCTAAAATGCAAGTTGATAGAATTCTCGTTGGATATCAATAATGGAGGACTGTATGCTGGCTACAAATTATTTTGGTTTCAGACAATGAATCACGTGATACTCGTACTGGAAATATAATTATATTGCGCATGAGTTCAACAAAATAATAGCATTTTGCGTTTTTTCAATCTAAGCCCTACTTTGAGACAAAGTGTACCGAGCACTACAGGAGATGCAGTGAATTTGTCGACGGCATCTGAAAGAGAGATACCATGCCTACATTCTATTTTGGTTTCAGATCCGTGAAGTAGTTGGAACACGTGACCAAGGGCCATTGAAAAATGATTTTTTAAGGGAAAAAGTGTCGATTTGACTATTAATAAAGCGGATTTAAATTTAAAGTGTACCTAAAATGCAAGTTGATAGAATTCTCGTTGGATATCAATAATGGAGGACTGTATGCTGGCTACAAATTATTTTGGTTTCAGATCTAGAACAACAATAAATCACGTGATACCCGTAGAAATTGCCGTTCAACAAAATAATAGCATTTTGGTGTTTTTCAATCTAAGCCCTACTTTGAGACAAAGTGTACCGAGCACTACAGGAGATGCAGTGAATTTGTCGACGGCATCTGAATGAGAGATGACATGCCTACATTCTATTTTGGTTTCAGATCCGTGAAGTTGTTAGATCACGTGACCAAGAGCCATTGAAAAATGAATTTTTTAGGAAAAATGTGTAGATTTGACTATTAATTATTATTGCCGATTTAAATTTAAAGTGTACCTAAAATGCAAGTTGATAGAATTCTCGTTGGATATCAATAATGGAGGACTGTATGCTGGCTACAAATTATTTTGGTTTCAGATCTAGAACAACAATAAATCACGTGATACTCGTGGAAATTGCCGTTCAACAAAATAATAGCATTTGTGGTTTTTTAATCTTAGCCCTACTTTGAGACAAAGTGTACCGAGCACTACAGGAGATGCCGTGAATTTGTCGACGGCATCTGAAAGAGAGATGCCATGCCTACATTCTATTTTGGTTTCAGATCCGTGAAGTTGTTATATCACGTGACCACGAGCCATTGAAAAATGATTTTTTAAGGAAAAAAGTGTCGATTTAACTATTAATAATGCGGATTTAAATTTAAAGTGTACCTAAAATGCAAGTTGATAAAATTCTCGTTGGATATCAATAATGGAGGACTGTATGCTGGCTACAAATTTTTTTGGTTTCAGATCTAGAACAACAATAAATCTCGTGATACTCGTGGAAATTGCCGTTCAACAAAATAATAGCATTTTGCGGGTTTTTTTTCAATCTAAGCCCTACTTTGAGACAAAGTGTACCGAGCACTACAGGAGATGCAGTGAATTTGTCGACGGCATCTGAAAGAAAGATGCCATGCCTACATTCTATTTTCTATTTATGTCTCAAAGTAGGGCTTAGATTGGAAAAAACAACCGCAAAATGCTATTATTTTGTTGAACGGCAATTTCCACGAGTATCACGTGATTTATTGTTGTTCTAGATCTGAAACCAAAATAATTTGTAGCCAGCATACAGTCCTCCATTATTGATATCCAACGAGAATTCTATCAACTTGCATTTTAGGTACACTTTAAATTTAAATCGGCAATAATTAATCGTCAAATCTACACATTTTTCCTTAAAAAATTCATTTTTCAATGGCTCTTGGTCACGTGATCTAACAACTTCACGGATCTGAAACCAAAATAGAATGTAGGCATGGCATCTCTCTTTCAGATGCCGTCGACAAATTCACGGCATCTCCTGTAGTGCTCGGTACACTTTGTCTCAAAGTAGGGCTTAGATTGAAAAAACGCAAAATGCTATTATTTTGTTGAACTCATGCGCAATATAATTATATTTCCAGTACGAGTATCACGTGATTCATTGTCTGAAACCAAAATAATTTGTAGCCAGCATACAGTCCTCCATTATTGATATCCAACGAGAATTCTATCAACTTGCATTTTAGGTACACTTGAAATTTAAATCGGCAATAATAATTAATAGTCAAATCTACACATTTTTCCTAAAAAAATCATTTTTCAATGGCTCGTGGTCACGTGATCTAACAACTTCACGGATCTGAAACCAAAATAGAATGTAGGCATGGCATCTCTCTTTCAGATGCCGTCGACAAATTCACTGCATCTCCTGTAGTGCTCGGTACACTTTGTCTCAAAGTAGGGCTTAGATTAAAAAAACGCAAAATGCTATTATTTTGTTGAACTCATGCGCAATATATATTTCCAGTACGAGTATCACGTGATTCATTGTCTGAAACCAAAATAGTTTGTAGCCAGCATCTAGTCCTCCATTATTGACCCTCACCGGTAATTGTAGAAACTTGCATTATAAGTACAATTTTCGCTAAAACCCACAATAGATATATTAAAAACAACGTGTCCTTTATTAGCCTCCGTATACTTGAATACCTGGCTGAATACGCGGCTGGAATACGCGGCTGGAATATCTGGCCGAATACGCGGCCAAGTTCACTCAGGTCTCGTCGCAGTTGCAATTGCAGCATACATCTTGTTCCCAGGCCTTCACGTTGTTAAGCCAATCACATTCCATCAGACTGTAGCAGAACCATACTAACTGCTTGCTGAACGTCAATACAAATAGAGGGCGTACTTTATGAAAAACAGAGCTGATGATACGTTCCTGGCGGTTCATGCGCAAGATCTACACGGCGCTCCCTTTTTAGTTCACAAAGTTAACATTCTGGGACATTGAAAATTTCTAAGATTTACTTTCATATAGTGCTGCTTTTTAATATAGTTCACGATAAAAAAACAAACCAATAAACCAAAAAATGGGCATAAAATCGGCAAAATCCTAACGTACCGTGAGCACAATAAATCTTCAGTCCCAACAAAAATACGCATTAAATTTAGTGAAATTTTGTTCAAGCTAATAAACAAACAAAAACTACATGTTGGCACTTGTCAATTGGATCGCGGACCGCACTCTGCACACAATTAGACTATGCTACCACCCACAGACTAGTTCAAACACACAATTTATTCGTTAACGTCATCCATCGAGGGTCATGCGATGTCGCATATAAAGGTGTACCGGTAGTTTATAAGACTCTATCTCTGTAAATACAGGCCGATTGGGGTTAAACTTGGTATGCAAGTATTCCACGATGTGTTACACACGAAAATTAAGATGACGTCACGATGACACCACCGGGTGTCTTGTAACGTCACATTAAAGGTGCAGTTTTTCCCATAGCACTCATGTACACGTTTTTTGTCAACCAATATATCTTTGGCACTTTGGTAAATCCGATCGAATTCAGATTTGGTACACACATAGACCAAATTCAAAGTCATTTTAGACAAGCGAAACAGCTCTGTGTTTGTCCACAAACACATTTCTAGTTTTTTAGCTGTTTCGGCAATTCAGCCGAAACAGCTATTGTAATCGTTAAAGTTTTTTTTTTTCTTTTTTTTTTTTTTTAGCTGTTTCGGTTTTTCACCGAAACAGCTTTTGTTTTCGTTCTGGTTTTTTTTTTTTTTTTTTTTTTTTAGCTGTTTCGGTTTTTCACCGAAACAGCTATTGTTTTCGTTCTGGTTTTTTTTTTTTTTTTTTTTTTTTTTTTTTTTTGCCTTTTGTTCTCCATAGGATTTGTACACGTTTGTTCAGACAATACACTTTGACACTTTGGTAAATCCGATGGACTTGAGACTTGGCATACACTTAGACAACCACCCAAGGACGGTCCTAGAAGAAATTCGTCGCGATTACGTCATTCAAGGTCACGTGACTTCGCGTTAAAGGTGAAATTTTCCCCATAGGTTTTGTACACGTTTTTCTTCAGACTATTAAATTTGACACTTTGGTCAATCCGACCGACTTGAAACTTGCCATACACTCAGAACACCACCACCAGATGTTTCTGAAAGAAATTCAGCACGATTGCGTCATTCGAGGTCACGTGACGTCAAGTTAAAGGTTTAATTTGTCCCCCATAGGTTTTGTACACGTTTTTCTTTAGACTCTTGACTTTGACACGTAGTAAATCCGATCGACTTGAGACTTGGCACACACATAGACCACCATCCACAGACGGTCGTAGGAGAAATTTGGCACGATTACGTCATTCAAGGTCACGGGGTGTCACGTTAAAGGTTAAATTTTCCCCCATAGGTTTTGTACACGTTTTTCTTTAGACTCTTGACTTTGACACTTTAGTAAATCTGATCGACTTGAGACTTAGTAAATCTGATCGACACACAAAAGACCATCACACACATATTGAAAGACATTCGAAACAGCTCTGTGTTTGTCCACAAACACATGTCTAGTTTTTTTTTTTTTTTTTTTTTTTTTTTTTTTTGCCTTTTGTTCTCCATAGGATTTGTACACGTTTGTTCAGACAATACACTTTGACACTTTGGTAAATCCGATGGACTTGAGACTTGGCATACACTTAGACAACCACCCAAGGACGGTCCTAGAAGAAATTCGTCGCGATTACGTCATTCAAGGTCACGTGACTTCGCGTTAAAGGTGAAATTTCCCCATAGGTTTTGTACACGTTTTTCTTCAGACTATTAAATTTGACACTTTGGTACATCCGACCGACTTGAAACTTGGCATACACTTAGAACATCACCCACAGATGGTCCTGGAAGAAATTCGGCACGATTGCGTCATTCAAGGTCACGTAACGTCACGTTAAAGTTTCAATTGTTTCCCCCATAGGTTTTGTACACGTTTTTCTTTAGTCTATGACTTAGACACTTTCGTAAATTTGATGGACTTGAGACTTGGCACACACTTAGACCACCATCCACAGACGGTCCTAGAAGACATTCGGCACAATTACGTCATTCAAGGTCACGGGGCGTCACGTTAAAGCCTCAATTTTCCCCATAGGTTTTGTACATGTTTTTCTTTAGGCTATTGACTTTGACACTTTAGTAAATCCGATCGGCTTGAGACTTGCCACACACAGAAGACCACCGCACACATATTGAAAGTAATTTTAGACACTCGAAACAGCTCTGTGTTTGTCCACAAACGCATGTCTAGTTTTTTTTTTTTTTTTTTTTCCTCAGTTTCAGACTTTTCTCCATATAGTTTGTACACAGTTTTCTTCAGCCAATACACTTTGACACTTTGGTAAATCCGATCGACTTTAGACTTGGCATACATTTAGACAACCACCCAAGGACGGTCCTAGAAGAAATTCGTCGCGATTACGTCATTCATGATCACGTGACGTCACGTTAAAGGTGTAATTTTCCCCCATAGGTTTTGTACACGTTTTTCTTCAGACTATTGACTTTTACACTTTGGTAAATCTGACCGACTTGAAACTTGGTATACACTTAGAACACCACCCACATAATGGCCCTTGAAGCAATTAGGCACGATTGCGTCATTCAAGGTCACGTGACGTGACGTTAAAGGTGCAATTTTTTTTCCCATAGGGTTTGTACACGTTTTTCTTCAGACTATTGACTTTGACACTTTCGTAAATCCGATCGACTTGAGACTTGGCATACACTTAGACCAGCATCCCTAGGAGGGCAAGGAGAAAAATCGTCACGATGACGTCATCTCGGGTCATGTGACGTCATATTAAAGGTTCATTTTTTAAGACCTTATATCTCTGAAAGTACAGGCTCGATTGGGGTCAAACTTGGTATACAGGTATTCCGGGATGTGTTATAGACGAAAATTAAGGTGACATCATGATGACGTCATCGTGGGTCATGTGACGTCATATTAAAGGTTCAGTTTTTAAGACCTTATATCTCTGAAAGTACAGGCTCGATTGGGGTCAAACTTGGTATACAGGTATTTCGGGATGTGTTATAGACGAAAATTAAGGTGACATCATGATGACGTCATCGTGGATCATGTGACGTCACATTAAAGGTTCAGTTTTTAAGACCTTATATCTCTGAAAGTACAGGCCCGATTGGGGTCAAACTTGGTATACAGGTATTCCGGGATGTGTTATAGACGAAAATTAAGGTGACATCATGATGACGTCATCGTGGGTCATGTGACGTCACATTAAAGGTTCAGTTTTTAAGACCTTATATCTCTGAAAGTACAGGCCCGATTGGTGTCAAACTTGGTATACAGGTATTCCGGGACGTGTAATAGACGAAAATAAAGGTGACGCCATGATGACGTCATCGGGTGTCATGTGATGTTAAATTAAAGGTGTAGTTTCCCCCCTAGGATTTGCACACGTTTTTTTCAACCAATATATATTTGGCACTTTGGTAAATCCGATCGACTTCAGACTTGGTACACACATAGACGACCACCCACATAATTCAAAGTCATTTTAGACACGCGAAACAGCTCTGTGTTTGTCCACAAACACATTTCTAGTTTTTTTTTTTCCCACTTTCAGACTTTTCCCCATAGGATTTGTACACGTTTTTTCAGCCAATACACTTTGACACTTTAATGAATCCGATCGACTTGAGACTTGGCATACATTTAGACAACCACCCAAGGACGGTCCTAGAAGAAATTCGTCGCGATTACGTCACTCAAGGTCACGTGACTTCGCGTTAAAGGTGAAATTTTCCCCATAGGTTTTGTACACGTTTTTCTTCAGACTATTGCATTTGACACTTTGGTAAATCCGACCGACTTGAAACTTGCCACACACTCAGAACACCACCACCAGATGTTTCTGAAAGAAATTCAGCACGATTGCGTCATTCAAGGTCACGTGACGTCAAGTTAAAAATTTAATTTGTCCCCCATAGGTTTTGTACACGTTTATCTTTAGACTATTGACTTTGACACTTAGTAAATCCGATCGACTTGAGACTTGGCACACACATAGACCACCATCCACAGACTGTCGTAGGAGAAATTCGGCACAATTGCGGCATTCAAGGTCACGTGACGGCACGTTAAAGGTTCAATTTTTTCCCCCATAGGTTTTGTACACGTTTTTCTTCAGACTATTGACTTTGGCACTTTGGTAAATCCGATCGACTTGAGACTTAGTATACCTTTAGAACATCACTCATAGATGGTTCTGGAAGAAATTCGGCACGATTGCGTCATTCAAGGTCATGTGACGTCACGTTAAAGGTTCAATTTGTCTCCCATAGGTTTTGTACACGTTTTTCTTTAGACTATTGACTTTGACACTTTAGTAAATCTGATCGACTTGAGACTGGGCACACACAAAAGACCACCACACACATATTGAAAGTAATTTTAGACACTCGAAACAGCTCTGTGTTTGTTCACAAACACATGTCTAGTTTTTTTTTAGCTGTTTCGGTTTTTCACCGAAACAGCTTTTGTTTTCGTTCTGGTTTTTTTTTTTTTTTTTTTTTTTTTTTTTTTTTTAGCTGTTTCGGTTTTTTACCGAAACAGCTCTTGTAATCGTTAAAGTTTTTTTTTTTCTTTTTTAGCTGTTTCGGCACTTCAGCCGAAACAGCTATTGTAATCGTTAAGATTTTTTTTTTTCTTTTTTTTTTTTTTTTTTTATTCTTCAGACACTTTTCCATAGAGTTTGTGCACGTTTTTTCTTCTACCAATACACTTTGGCACTTTGAAAAATTCGATGAACTTGAGACTTGGCACACAGTTGAACCATCACCCAAGGATGATCCTAAAACAAATTCGTCGCGATTACGTAATTCCTGGTCACGTGACGTCACGTTAAAGCTTCAATTTTCCCCCATAGGTTTTGTACACGTTTTTCTTCAGACTATTGAATTTGACTCTTTCGTAAATCTGATTGACTTGAAACTTAGCACACACCTCGACCACAATCTCCAGGAGGGCCAAGAGAAAAATAATCAATATGACGTCATCGCGGGTCATGTGATGTCACATTAAAGGTGTAGTTTTTAAGACCCTCTAACTCTAAAAGTACAAGTCCGGTTGGGGTCAAACATGGTTTGCAAGTATTCGAGGATGTGTTATAGACGAAAATTAAGATGACGTAATTATGACATCATCGGGTGTCATGTGACGTCACATTAAAGGTTCAGTTTTCTCCATAGGTTTTGTACACGTTTTTCTTCAAACTATTGAATTTGACAATTTGGTAAATCCGATCGACTTCAGACTTAGCACACACCTCGACCACCATACCCAGGAGGGCCAAGGGGAAAATCGTCAGGATAACGTCATCGTGGGTCATGTGACGTCACATTAAAGGGGCAGATTTTAGGACCCTCTATCTCTGGAAGTACAGGTCCGATTGGGGTCAAACTTGGTATTCATGTATTCCAGGATGAGTTATAGACACAAATTAAGATGACATTATGATGACGTCATCGGGTGTCATGTGACGTCACATTAAAGGTTCAATTTTTAGGACCCTCTATCTCTGGAAGTACAGGCCCGATTGGGGTTAAACTTGGTATGCAAGCATTCCAGGATGTGTTACAGACGAAAATTAAAATGAGATCATGATGACATCATCGGGTATCATGTGACATCACATTAAAGGTGCAGTTTTTCCTATAGGATTTGTACATGTTTTTTTCAACCAACAATATTTTTGGCACTTGGTAAATCCGATCGACTTCAGACTTGGCACACACTTAGACCACCACACAAATATTGAAAGTCAATTTTAAAAACCCGAAACAGCTCTGTGTTTGTCCACAAACACATGTCTAGTTTTTTTTTTTTTTTTCTTTTTTTTTTTTTTCCTCTTTCAGACTTTTCTCCATAGGATTTGCACACGTTTTTTCAGACAATACACTTTGACAGTTTAGTAATTCCGATCGACTTGAGACTTGGCATACATTTAGACAACCACCCAAAGACGGTCCTAGAAGAAATTCGTCGCGATTACGTCATTCAAGGTCACGTGACTTCGCGTTAAAGGTGAAATTTTCCCCATAGGTTTTGTACACGTTTTTCTTCAGACTATTGACTTTGACACTTTAGTAAATCCGACCGACTTGAAACTTGGCATACCCTTAGAACACCACCCCCAGATGTTCCTGAAAGAAATTCGGCACAATTGCGGCATTCAAGGTCACGTGACGGCACCTTAAAGGTTCAATTTTCCCCCCATAGGTTTTGTACACGTTTTTCCTCAGACTATTGACTTTGGCACTTTGGTAAATCCGATCGACTTGAGACTTGGCATACCTTTAGAACATCACTCATAGATGGTTCTGAAAGAAATTCGGCACGATTGCGTCATTCAAGGTCATGTGACGTCACGTTAAAGGTAAAATTTGTCTCCCATAGGTTTTGTACACGTTTTTCTTTAGACTATTGACTTTGACACTTTCGTAAATTTGATCGACTCGAGACTTGGCACACACATAGACAACCACACACACATATTGAAAATAATGGAAGACACTCGAAACAGCTCTGTGTTTGTCCACAAACACATGTCTAGTTTTTAGCTGTTTCGGTTTTTCACCGAAACAGCTATTGTTTTCGTTCTGGTTTTTTTTTTTTTTAGCTGTTTCGGTTTTTCACCGAAACAGCTATTGTTTTCGTTCTGGTTTGTTTTTTTTTTTTTTTTTTTTTTTTTTTTTTTTTTAGCTGTTTCGGTTTTTCACCGAAACAGCTTTTGTAATCGTTAAAGTTTTTTTTTTTCTTTTTTTTTTTAGCTGTTTCGGTTTTTCACCGAAACAGCTTTTGTTTTCGTTAAATTTTTTTTTTTTCTTTTTTTTTTTTTTCTTTTTTTTCTTCAGACTTTTTCCCATAGGATTTGTACACGTTTTTTCTGGCATAGCACTTTGACACTTTGGTAAATCCGATCGACTTGAGACTTGACATACATTTAGAAAACCACCCAAGGACGGTCCTAGAAGAAATTCATCGCGATTACGTGGTTCAAGGTCACGTGACGTCATGTTAAAGGTAAAATATTTCCCATAGGTTTTGTACACGTTTTTCTTCAGACTATTGACTTTGACACTTTGGTAAATCCGACCGACTTGAAACTTGGTATACACTTAGAACCCCAGTCCCAGATGTTCCTTAAAACAATTCGGCACGATTGCGTCTTTCAAGGTCACGTGACGTGACGTTAAAGGTGCACATTTTTCCCCATAAGGTTTGTACACGTTTTTCTTCAGACTATTGATTTTGACACTTTCATAAATTTGATCGACTTGAGACTTAGCACACACCTCGACCACCATCTCCAGGAGGGCCAAGGGGAAAATCGTCATGATGACGTCATCGTGGGTCATGGGACGTCACATTACAGGTTCAGTATTTAGGACCCTCTATCTCTAGAAGTACATGTCGGATTGGGGTCAAACTTGGTATGCAAGTATTCCAGGATGTGTTACAGACGAAAATTAAGATGACATAATGATGACATCATCGGGTATCATGTGACGTCACATTAAAGGTTCAATTTTCACCATAGGGTTTGTACACGTTTTGTTCAACTAATATATCTTTGGCACTTGTGTAAATCAAATCGACTTCAGACTTGGCACACACATAGACCACCACACACAAATAATGAAAGTAACGTTAGACAATCGAAACAGCTCTGTGTTTGTCCACAAACACATGTCTAGTTTTTTTTTTTTTTTTTTTTTTTCTCCTTTTTCAGACTTTTCTCCATAGGATTTGCACACGTTTATTCAGACAATACACTTTGACACTTTGGTAAATCCGATGGACTTGAGACTTGGCATACACTTAGACAACTACCCAAGGACGGTCCTAGAAGAAATTCGTCGCGATTACGTCATTCAAGGTCACGTGACTTTGCGTTAAAGGTGAAATTTTTCCCATAGGTTTTGTACACGTTTTTCTTCAGACTATTGAATTTGACACTTCGGAAAATTCGACCGACTTGAAACTTGGCATGCCCTTAGAACAACACCCCCAGATGTTCCTGAAAGAATTTAGGCACGATTGCTTCATTGAACGTCACGTGGCGTCACGTTAAAGGTGCACATTTTTCTCCCATTGGTTTTGTACACGTTTTTCTTTAGACTATTGACTTTGACACTTTAGTAAATCCGATCGACTTAAGACTTGGCACACACTTAGACCACCATCCACAGACAGTCCTAGAAAAAAATCGGCACGATTACGTCATTCAAGGTCACGGGGCGTCACGTTAAAGGTTCAATTTTTCCCCATAGGTTTTGTACACGTTTTTCTTTAGACTGTTGACTTTGACACTTTCGTAAATTTGATCGACTTGAGACTTGGCACACACATAGACCACCACACACACATATTGAAAGTAATGTAAGACACTCGAAACAGCTCTGTGTTTGTCCACAAACACATGTCTAGTTTTTTTTTTTTTTTCTTTGCCTTTTGTTCTCCATAGGATTTGTACACGTTTGTTCAGACAATACACTTTGACACTTTGGTAAATCCGATGGACTTGAGACTTGGCATACACTTAGACAACCACCCAAGGACGGTCCTAGAAGAAATTCGTCGCGATTACGTCATTCAAGGTCACGTGACTTAGCGTTAAAGGTGAAATTTTTCCCATAGGTTTTGTACACGTTTTTCTTCAGACTATTGAATTTGACACTTTGGTCAATCCGACCGACTTCAAACTTGCCATACACTCAGAACACCACCACCAGATGTTTCTGAAAGAAATTCAGCACGATTGCGTCATTCAAGGTCACGTGACGTCAAGTTAAAGGTTTAATTTGTCCCCCATAGGTTTTGTACACGTTTTTCTTTAGACTATTGACTTTGACACTTTAGTAAATCCAATCGACTTGAGACTTGGCACACACATAGACCACCATCCACAGACGGTCGTAGAAGAAATTTGGCACGATTACGTCATTCAAGGTTACGGGGTGTCACGTTAAAGGTTCAATTTTCCCCCATAGGTTTTGTACACGTTTTTCTTTAGACTATTGACTTTGACACTTTAGTAAATCCAATCGACTTGAGACTTGGTATACACTTAGACCTCCACCCACAGATGGTCCTAGAAGAAATTTGGCTCGATTGTGTCATTCAAAGTCACGTGACGTCGCGTTAAAGGTGAAATTTTCCCCAAGGGTTTTGTACACGTTTTTCTTCAGACTATTGAATTTGACACTTTGGTAAATCCGACCGACTTGAAACTTGCCATATACTCAGAACACCACCACCAAATGTTTCTGAAAGAAATTCAGCACGATTGCGTCTTTCAAGGTCACGTGACGTCAAGTTAAAGGTTTAATTTTTCCCCCATAGGTTTTGTACACGTTTTTCTTTAGTCTATTGACTTTGACACTTAGTAAATCCGATCGACTTGAGACTTGGCACACACATAGACCACTATCCACAGACGGTCGTAGGAGAAACTTGGCACGATTACGTCATTCAAGGTCACGGGGCGTCACTTTAAAGGTTCAATTTTCCCCCATAGGTTTTGTACACGTTTTTCTTTAGACTATTGACTTTGACACTAGTAAATCTGATCGACTTGAGACTTGGCACACACAAAAGACCACCACATACACATTGAAAGTAACTTTGGACACTCGAAACAGCTCTGTGTTTGTCCACAAACACATGTCTAGTTTTTTTTTTTTGTTTTTTTTTTTGCCTTTTGTTCTCCATAGGATTTGTACACGTTTGTTCAGACAATACACTTTGACACTTTGGTAAATCCGATGGACTTGAGACTTGGCATACACTTAGACAACCACCCAAGGACGGTCCTAGAAGAAATTCGTCGCGATTACGTCATTCAAGGTCACGTGACTTAGCGTTAAAGGTGAAATTTTTCCCATAGGTTTTGTACACGTTTTTCTTCAGACTATTGAATTTGACACTTTGGTCAATCCGACCGACTTGAAACTTGGCATACACTTAGAACACCACCACTAGATGTTTCTAAAAGACAATTGGCACGATTGCGTCATTCAAGGTCACGTGACGTCACATTAAAGGTTCACATTGTTCTCCCATTGGTTTTGTACACGTTTTTCTAGACTATTTAGACTATTGACTTTGACACTTTAGTAAATCCGATCGACTTGAGACTTGACACACACTTAGACAACCACCCAAGGACGGTCCTAGAAGAAATTCGTCGCGATTACGTCATTCAAGGTCACGTGACTTTGCGTTAAAGGTGAAATTTTCCCCATAGGTTTTGTACACGTTTTCCCTCAGACTATTGAATTTGACACTTTGGTAAATCCGACCGACTTGAAACTTGCCATATACTCAGAACACCACCACCAAATGTTTCTGAAAAAAATTCAGCACGATTGCGTCATTCAAGGTCACGTGACGTCAAGTTAAAGGTTTAATTTGTCCCCCATAGGTTTTGTACACGTTTTTCTTTAGACTATTGACTTTGACACTTTCGTAAATTTGATCGACTTGAGACTTGGCACACACATAGACCACTACACGCACATATTGAAAATAATTTAAGACACTCGAAACAGCTCTGTGTTTGTTCACAAACACATGTCTAGTTTTTTGTGTTTTTTTTTCCACTTTCAGACTTTTTCCCATATGATTTGTACACGTTTTTTCAGCCATTACACTTTGACACTTTGGTAATTCCGATCGACTTGAGACTTGGTATACATTTAGACAACCACCCAAAGACGGTCCTAGAAGAAATTCGTCGCGATTACGTCATTCAAGGTCACGTGACTTAGCGTTAAAGGTGAAATTTTTCCCATAGGTTTTGTACACGTTTTTCTTCAGACTATTGAATTTGACACTTTGGTCAATCCGACCGACTTCAAACTTGCCATACACTCAGAACACCACCACCAGATGTTTCTGAAAGAAATTCAGCACGATTGCGTCATTCAAGGTCACGTGACGTCAAGTTAAAGGTTTAATTTGTCCCCCATAGGTTTTGTACACGTTTTTCTTTAGACTATTGACTTTGACACTTTAGTAAATCCAATCGACTTGAGACTTGGCACACACATAGACCACCATCCACAGACGGTCGTAGAAGAAATTTGGCACGATTACGTCATTCAAGGTTACGGGGTGTCACGTTAAAGGTTCAATTTTCCCCCATAGGTTTTGTACACGTTTTTCTTTAGACTATTGACTTTGACACTTTAGTAAATCCAATCGACTTGAGACTTGGTATACACTTAGACCTCCACCCACAGATGGTCCTAGAAGAAATTTGGCTCGATTGTGTCATTCAAAGTCACGTGACGTCGCGTTAAAGGTGAAATTTTCCCCAAGGGTTTTGTACACGTTTTTCTTCAGACTATTGAATTTGACACTTTGGTAAATCCGACCGACTTGAAACTTGCCATATACTCAGAACACCACCACCAAATGTTTCTGAAAGAAATTCAGCACGATTGCGTCTTTCAAGGTCACGTGACGTCAAGTTAAAGGTTTAATTTTTCCCCCATAGGTTTTGTACACGTTTTTCTTTAGTCTATTGACTTTGACACTTAGTAAATCCGATCGACTTGAGACTTGGCACACACATAGACCACTATCCACAGACGGTCGTAGGAGAAACTTGGCACGATTACGTCATTCAAGGTCACGGGGCGTCACTTTAAAGGTTCAATTTTCCCCCATAGGTTTTGTACACGTTTTTCTTTAGACTATTGACTTTGACACTAGTAAATCTGATCGACTTGAGACTTGGCACACACAAAAGACCACCACATACACATTGAAAGTAACTTTGGACACTCGAAACAGCTCTGTGTTTGTCCACAAACACATGTCTAGTTTTTTTTTTTTGTTTTTTTTTTTGCCTTTTGTTCTCCATAGGATTTGTACACGTTTGTTCAGACAATACACTTTGACACTTTGGTAAATCCGATGGACTTGAGACTTGGCATACACTTAGACAACCACCCAAGGACGGTCCTAGAAGAAATTCGTCGCGATTACGTCATTCAAGGTCACGTGACTTAGCGTTAAAGGTGAAATTTTTCCCATAGGTTTTGTACACGTTTTTCTTCAGACTATTGAATTTGACACTTTGGTCAATCCGACCGACTTGAAACTTGGCATACACTTAGAACACCACCACTAGATGTTTCTAAAAGACAATTGGCACGATTGCGTCATTCAAGGTCACGTGACGTCACATTAAAGGTTCACATTGTTCTCCCATTGGTTTTGTACACGTTTTTCTAGACTATTTAGACTATTGACTTTGACACTTTAGTAAATCCGATCGACTTGAGACTTGACACACACTTAGACAACCACCCAAGGACGGTCCTAGAAGAAATTCGTCGCGATTACGTCATTCAAGGTCACGTGACTTTGCGTTAAAGGTGAAATTTTCCCCATAGGTTTTGTACACGTTTTCCCTCAGACTATTGAATTTGACACTTTGGTAAATCCGACCGACTTGAAACTTGCCATATACTCAGAACACCACCACCAAATGTTTCTGAAAAAAATTCAGCACGATTGCGTCATTCAAGGTCACGTGACGTCAAGTTAAAGGTTTAATTTGTCCCCCATAGGTTTTGTACACGTTTTTCTTTAGACTATTGACTTTGACACTTTCGTAAATTTGATCGACTTGAGACTTGGCACACACATAGACCACTACACGCACATATTGAAAATAATTTAAGACACTCGAAACAGCTCTGTGTTTGTTCACAAACACATGTCTAGTTTTTTGTGTTTTTTTTTCCACTTTCAGACTTTTTCCCATATGATTTGTACACGTTTTTTCAGCCATTACACTTTGACACTTTGGTAATTCCGATCGACTTGAGACTTGGTATACATTTAGACAACCACCCAAAGACGGTCCTAGAAGAAATTCGTCGCGATTACGTCATTCAAGGTCACGTGACTTCGCGTTAAAGGTGAAATTTTTCCCATAGGTTTTGTACACGTTTTTCTTCAGACTATTGACTTTGGCACTTTCGTACATCCGATCGACTTGAAACTTAGCATACCTTTAGAACATCACTCATATATGGTTCTGGAAGAAATTCGGCACGATTGCGTAATTCAAGGTCTTGTGACGTCACGTTAAAGGTTCAATTTGTCCCCCATAGGTTTTGTACACGTTTTTCTTCAGACTATTGACTTTGGCACTTTGGTAAATCCGATCGACTTGAAACTTGGCATACCTTTAGAACATCACCAACAAATGGTTCTGGAAGAAATTCGGCACGATTGCGTCATTTAAGGTCATGTGACGTCACGTTAAAGGTTTAATTTTTTCCCCATAGGTTTTGTACACGTTTTTCTTTAGACTATTGACTTTGACACTTTAGTAAATCCGATCGACTTGAGACTTGGCACACACATAGACCACCACACACACATATTGAAAATAATGTAAGACACTCGAAACAGCTCTGTGTTTGTCCACAAACACATGTCTAGTTAGCTGTTTCGGTTTTTCACCGAAACAGCTTTTGTTTTCGTTTTGGTTTTTTTTTAGCTGTTTCGGTTTTTCACCGAAACAGCTTTTGTTTTCGTTAAAGTTTTTTTTTTTTTTCTTTTTTTTTTCCACTTTCAGACTTTTTCCCATAGGATTTGTACACGTTTTTTCAGCCAATACACTTTGACACTTTGGTAAATCCGACCGACTTGAAACTTGCCATATACTCAGAACACCACCACCAGATGTTTCTGAAAGAAATTCAGCACGATTGCGTCATTCAAGGTCACGTGACGTCAAGTTAAAGGTTTAATTTGTCCCCTATAGGTTTTGTACACGTTTTTCTTTAGACTATTGACTTTGACACTTAGTAAATCCGATCGACTTGAGACTTGGAACACACATAGACCACTATCCACAGACGGTCGTAGGAGAATTTTGGCACGATTACGTCATTCAAGGTCACGGGGCGTCACGTTAAGGTTCAATTGTTTCCCCCATAGGTTTTGTACACGTTTTTCTTTAGTCTATGACTTAGACACTTTCGTAAATTTGATGGACTTGAGACTTGGCACACACTTAGACCACCATCCACAGACGGTCCTAGAAGACATTCGGCACAATTACGCCATTCAAGGTCACGGGGCATCACGTTAAAGCCTCAATTTCCCCCATAGGTTTTGTACATGTTTTTCTTTAGGCTATTGACTTTGACACTTTAGTAAATCCGATCGGCTTGAGACTTGCCACACACAGAAGACCACCGCACACATATTGAAAGTAATTTTAGACACTCGAAACAGCTCTGTGTTTGTCCACAAACGCATGTCTAGTTTTTTTTTTTTTTTTTTTTTTTTTTTTTTTTAGCTGTTTCGGTTTTTCACCGAAACAGCTTTTGTTTTCGTTAAAGTTTTTTTTTTTCTTTTTTTTTTTCTTTTTTGTCACGATTTTTCTGCCAATACACTTTGACACTTTGGTAAATCCGATCGACTTGAGACTTGGCATACATTTAGACAACCACCCAAGGACGGTCCTAGAAGAAATTCGTCGCGATTACGTCATTCAAGGTCACGTGACGTCATGTTAAAGGTAAAATTTTTCCCATAGGTTTTGTACACGTTTTTCTTCAGACTTTTGACTTTGACACTTTGGTGAATCCGTCCGACTTGAAACTTGACATACACTTAGAACACCACCCACAGATGGCCATTGAAGAAATTCGGCACGATTGCGTCATTCAAGGTCACGTGACGTGACGTTAAACGTCTAATTGTTTTCCCCATAGGGTTTGTACACGTTTTTCTTCAAACTATTTATTTTGACACTTTCGTAAATTTGATCGACTTGATACTTAGCACACACCTCGACCACCATCTCCAGGAGGGCCAAGGAGAAAATCCTTCATGATGACGTCATCGGGGGTCATGTGACGTCACATTAAAGGTTTAGTTTTTAAGACCCTATAACTCTAGAAGTACATGTCCGATTGGGGTCAAACTTGGTATGCAAGTATTCCAGGATGTGTTACAGACGAAAATTAAGATGACATTATGATGACATCATCGGGTATCATGTGACGTCACATTAAAGGTTCAGTTTTCCCCATAGGATTTGTACACGTTTTTTCAACTAATATATATTTGGCACTTGTGTAAATCCAATCGACTTCAGACTTGGCACACACATAGACCACCACACACACATGAAAGTAACGTTAGACAATCGAAACAGCTCTGTGTTTGTCCACAAACACATGTCTAGTTTTTCTTTGCCTTTTTTTTCCCTTAGGATTTGTACACGTTTGTTCAGACAATACACTTTGACACTTTGGGAAATCCGATCGACTTGAAACTTGGCATACACTTAGACAACCACCCAAGGACGGTCCTAGAAGAAATTCGTCGCGATTACGTCATTCAAGGTCACGTGACTTCGCGTTAAAGGTTAAATTTTCCCCATAGGTTTTGTACACGTTTTCCTTCAGACCTTCGACTTTGACACTTTGGTAAATCCGACCGACTTGAAACTTGGCATACACTTAGAACACCACCCCTAGATGTTTCTGAAAAAAATTCGGCACGATTGCGTCATTCAAGGTCACGTGACGTCACATTAAAGGTGCACATTTTTCACCCATAGGTTTTGTACACGTTTATGTTTAGACTGTTGACTTTGACACTGTAGTAAATCCGATCGACTTGAGACTTGGCACACACTTAGACCACCATCTACAGACGGCCCTAAAAGAAATTTGGCACGATTACGTCATTCAAGGTCACGGGGCGTCACGTTAAAGTTTCATTTTTCCCCATAGATTTTGTACGCGTTTTTTTTTAGACTATTGCCGTTGACACTTTAGTAAATCTGATCGACTTGAGACTTGGCACACACAAAAGACCACCACACACATAATAAAAGTAATTTTAGACACTCGAAACAGCTCTGTGTTTGTCCACAAACACATGTCTAGTTAGCTGTTTCGGTTTTTCACCGAAACAGCTTTTGTAATCGTTAAAGTTTTTTTTTTTCTTTTTTTTTTTTTTCTTTTTCAGAATTTTCTCCATAGGATTTGTACACGTTTGTTCAGACAGGTCACTTAGGTACTTTGGTCCATCCGATCGACTTGAAACTTGGCATACATTTAGACAACCACACAAGGACGGTCCTAGAAGAAATTCGCCGTGATTACGTCACTCAAGGTCACGTGACTTCGCGTTAAAGGTGAAATTTTTCCCATAGGTTTTGTACACGTTTTTCTTAATACTATTGTCTTTGACACTTTGGTAAATGCGACCGACTTGAAACTTAGCATACACTTAAAACACCACCCCCAGACGGTCCTAGAAGAAATTCGGCACGATTATGTCACTCAAGGTCACGTGACTTTGCGTTAAAGGTTAAATTTTCCCCATAGGTTTTGTACACGTTTTTCTTCACACTATTGACTTTGACACTTTGGTACATCCGACCGACTTAAAACTTGGCATACACTTAGAACATCACCCACAGATGGTCTTGGAAGAAATTCGGCACGATTGCGTCATTCAAGGTCACGTAACGTCAAGTTAAAGTTTCAATTTTTTCCCCCATAGGTTTTGTACACGTTTTTCTTTAGACTAGGACTTAGACACTTTCGTAAATTTGATCGACTTGAGACTTGGCACACACTTAGAACATCACTCATATATGGTTCTGGAAGAAATTCGGCACGATTGCGTCATTCAAGGTCACGTGACGTCACGTTAAAGGTTCAATTTGTCCCCCATAGGTTTTGTACACGTTTTTCTTTAGACTATTGACTTTGACACTTTCGTAAATTTGATCGACTTGAGACTTGGCACACACATAGACCACCACACACACATATTGAAAATAATGTAAGACACTCGAAACAGCTCTGTGTTTGTCCACAAACACATGTCTAGTTTGTTTTTTTTTTGTTTTTCAGATTTTTCTTCATAGGATTTGCACACGTTTGTTCAGACAGGGCACTTTGACACTTTGAGAAATCCGATCGACTTGAAACTTGGCATACATTTAGACAACCACCCAAGGACGGTCCTAAAAGAAAATTGTCACGATTACGTAGTTCAAGGTCACGTGACCTCACGTTAAAGGTTAAAATTTCCCCATAGGTTTTGTACACGTTTTTCTTCAGACTATTGACTTTTGCACTTCGGTAAATCCGACCGACTTGAAACTTGGCATACACTTAGAAGACCATCCCTAGATGTTTCTGAGAGAAATTCGGCACGATTGCGTCATTCAAGGTCACGTAACGTCACATTAAAGGTGCACATTTTTCTCCCATTGGTTTTGTACACGTTTTTGTTTAGACTGTTGACTTTGACACTTTAGTAAATCCTATCGACTTGAGACTTGGCACACACTTAGACCACCATCCACAGACGGCCCTAAAAGAAATTTGGCACGATTACGTCATACAAGGTCACGGGGCGTCACGTTAAAGTTTCATTTTTCCCCCATAGGGTTTGTACACGTTTTTATTCAGACTATTGACTTTGACACTTTGGTAAATCCGACCGAATTGAGACTTAGCATACACTTAGAATACCAACCACAGATGGTTCTGAGAGAAATTTGGCACGATTGCGTCATTTAAGGTCACGTGACGTCACGTTAAGGATTCAATATTTTTCCCATAGGTTTTGTACACGTTTTTTCTTTAGACTATTGACTTTGACGCTTTAGTAAATCCGATCGACTTGAGACTTCGTATACACTTAGAACACCACCCACAGATGGTCTTGGAAGAAATTTGGCACTATTGCGTCATTCAAGGTCACGTGACGTCACGTTAAAGGTTAAATTTTTTTCCCCTTAGGTTTTGTACACGTTATTTTTTAGACTAATGACTGACACTTTCGTAAATTTGATCGACTTCAGACTTAGCACACATCTCGACCACCATCCTTAGGAGGGCCAAGAGAAAAATCGTCATGATGACCTCATCGGGGGTCATGTGACGTCACGTTAAAGGTGCCGTTTTTAGGACCCTCTATCTCTGAAAGTACAGGTCCAATTGGGGTAAAACTTGGTATTCAGGTATTACAGGATGTTATAGAAGAAAATTAATATGACATCATGATGACGTCATCGGGTGTCATGTGACGTCACATTAAAGGTTCAATTTTCTCGATAGGTTTTGTACACGTTTTTCTTCAGACTATTGAAGTTGACACTTTGGTAAATCCGATCGAATTCGTGTAACTGTTAAAGTGGTTTGCTGCCCTGATTGTTTGATTTGTTCAGACTATTGAATTTGACACATTGGTAAATCCGATCGACTTTGTGTATTTGACACTGGTAAATCCGATCGACTTCGTGTAACTGTTAAAGTTGTTTGCTGCCCTCATTGTTTGTTTTGTTCAGACTATTGAATTTGACACTTTGGTTAATCCGATCGACTTCGTGTAACTGTTAAAGTTGTTTGCCGCCCTCATTTGTTTAAGTTATCGATTTTACCTGAGATGAAACAAAGTGATATTTTTCCAACATGTAGTTTAACTCCCCCCCCCCCCCCCCCCCCCCCCCCCCCCCCGTATAGTGATAATTTTTCAAACATGTAGTTCAACTTCCCCCCATATGAAATTGATCTTTGTTGGGGGGAATTGTTTTACACAATGAAAGAATCGTGTCACCACTAGTAATAAAACTGCCTAAACTCCCTAATCCTGGGGTCTATGGGGCAAAGTTAGGTATCAAAATGAAGCTAACAATATGAAAAATGTGATTGTGAAATCAAAGGAACTGTTTAATTTAATATTCACATTTACTGGCATGTCAAATATGAAAATTAATAATGAAAATATGAAATATGAATAAAATACTGCTCATATTTATTAGTAAAACGTGTTTATTGTAGTTCAAAAATTCTTTTCCAATGCAGAAAATTTTGCTGGTGATCCTGGAAACAATATGTCAAAATAAATCCCCAATATGAATAAGTTTGGGCGAGCTATGATATTTTCCCTAAAACTACTAGAAAACGAGATTCAGCACAAATCACAGGCTTTCTTATCGCAGTGCATGTAAATGTACAATGTAAATGGATGAAGTTTTGTTTGGCATGAATCGAAATGAATGTCCGGGTTCATCTTTTTTTCGATTTGGAGACATCTTGCCATTTGATTTGTGCCGCAGTGTTGGCCGCCGTAGCAATGCCCTGATCTCGTGGACGCTTGTGTGGCCGAACGTTTTGTTGTCGTTGCCTAGGCGGTGCCGGTGGAAGGCCCACATAGTCATCAGAATCAAGCGCGGAATCCTACGAATCTTCACTGGCTTGCTTGACTGGCTCTCTTCTTCATTGTAGTCTGATTCTTCGCTACTTTCTTTGTCGCTTTCCACGTTAGAAATGCAGTGGGAAAGCAGATTCATGGCTTGCTGCGATGACATTCTACGGGGTCGCAGGACCGATGAATCCGCCATGTTTGTTGTGGTTACACATGTCGTGCGCATCGTACGCGCCGCATCGATTTATGGATGCACTATTAGCTAGCCTAATTCAAGTCCCGTTGAAAACAGTGTAAAATCAACAATGTTCAGTACCAAGTTTCATGCACACCGACATCACTGGGGTTTCTCAAACAACAATTAGATTATTGTCTTGGTCTTTATCTTTCCATTTCTTTTTAATTTTTCGTGGGTTAGCCAATTACATTTTTTAATATTCACACCAAAAGAAACTCACCTCCCGAAAAGTGATACTTCCCGAGACTGAAAACAGCCATTTTACAAATGGCATCCCTCCACGTTTTAGGGCAATTAGGACCCATTTTGTAACCGTGATTTTATCAAGTCTGCCCTCAGATTGAAGCTCAAAAACCAGGGAGTTGATCCCAATGCTATTTTTACACAATCCAACATTTTTTTTATACCAAACGGTCTCCTTTTTCAAAAGAAACTGTGGGGGCACATTTCATGCTAATGAGTTCGCGTAGAAATTCTCCTTTCAATTAGAGTGGTGCACCCTTTGGTACACTCCATTAAACTTGGTATGCAATTCACGTGACGTCACAATAAAGGTGCAGGTTTTCCCCATAGGATTTGTACACGTTTTTTTCAACTAATATATCTTTGGCACTTGTGCAAATCCAATCGACTTCAGACTTGGCACACACATAGACCACCACACACACATATTGAAAGTAAGACAATCGAAACAGCTCTGTGTTTGTCCACAAACACATGTCTAGTTTTCTTTTTTTTTTTTTTTTTTCAGACTTTTCTCCATAGGATTTGCACACGTTTGTTCAGACAATACACTTTGACACTTTGGTAAATCCGATCGACTTGATACTTGGCATACATTTAGACAACCACCCAAAGACGGTCCTCGAAGAAATTCGTCGCGATTACGTCATTCAAGGTCACGTGACTTCGCGTTAAAGGTGAAATTTTCCCCATAGGTTTTGTACACGTTTTTCTTCAGACTATTGACTTTGACACTTTGGTAAGTCCGACCGACTTTAAACTTGGCATACCCTTAGAACACCACCACCAGATGTTTCTGAAAGAAATTCAGCACGATTGCGTCATTCAAGGTCACGTGACGTCAAGTTAAAGGTTTAATTTGTCCCCCATAGGTTTTGTACACGTTTTTCTTTAGACTCTTGACTTTGACACTTAGTAAATCCGATCGACTTGAGACTTGGCACACACATAGACCACCATCCACAGACGGTCGTAGGAGAAATTTGGCACGATTGCGGCATTCAAGGTCACTTGACGGCACGTTAAAGGTTCAATTTTTTCCCCATAGGTTTTGTATACGTTTTTCTTTAGACTATTGACTTTGACACTTTCGTAAATTCGATCAGACGAAAATTAAGATGACATCATGATGACATCATGATGACATCGAGTATCATGTGACGTCACATTAAAGGTTCAATTTTCCCCATAGGATTTGTACACGTTTTTTCAACTAATATATCTTTGGCACTTGTGTAAATCCAATCGACTTCAGACTTGGCACACACATAGACCA
Source organism: Crossaster papposus (assembly GCA_037893245.1). Taxonomy (NCBI): domain Eukaryota; kingdom Metazoa; phylum Echinodermata; class Asteroidea; order Velatida; family Solasteridae; genus Crossaster; species Crossaster papposus. The sequence goes on along the minus strand of JBAIAA010001752.1, from coordinate 2,043 downwards.
CCACACATATTGAAAGTAACGTTAGACAATCGAAACAGCTCTGTGTTTGTCCACAAACACATGTCTAGTTTTTCTTTTTTTTTTTTTTTTTTTTCAGACTTTTCTCCATAGGATTTGCACACGTTTGTTCAGACAATACACTTTGACACTTTGGTAAATCCGATCGACTTGATACTTGGCATACATTTAGACAACCACCCAAAGACGGTCCTCAAAGAAATTCGTCGCGATTACGTCATTCAAGGTCACGTGACCTCACGTTAAAGATGAAATTTTCCCCATAGGTTTTGTACACGTTTTTCTTCAGACTATTGAATTTGACACTTCGGTAAATCCGACCGACTTGAAACTTGGCATGCCCTTAGAACACCACCCCCAGATGTTCCTGAAAGAAATTTGGCACGATTGCGTCATTGAACGTCACGTGACGTCACGTTAAAGGTGCACATTTTTCTCCCATTGGTTTTGTACACGTTTTTCTTTAGACTATTGACTTTGACACTTTAGTAAATCCGATCGACTTAAGACTTGGCACACACTTAGACCACCATCCACAGACGGTCCTAGAAAAAAATCGGCACGATTACGTCGTTCAAGGTCACGGAGCGTCACGTTAAAGGTTCAATTTTCCCCCATGGGTTTTGTACACGTTTTTCTTTAGACTGTTGACTTTGACACTTTCGTAAATTTGATCGACTTGAGACTTGGCACACACATAGACCACCACACACACATATTGAAAGTAATGTAAGACACTCGAAACAGCTCTGTGTTTGTCCACAAACACATGTCTAGTTTTTTGTGTTTTTTTCTTTTTCAGACTTTTCTCCATAGGATTTGCACACGTTTATTCAGACAATACACTTTTACACTTTGGTAATTCCGATCGACTTGAGACTTGGCATACATTTAGACAACCACCCAAAGACGGTCCTAGAAGAAATTCGTCGCGATTACCTCATTCAAGGTCACGTGACTTCGCGTTAAAGGTGAAATTTTTCCCATAGGTTTTGTACACGTTTTTCCTCAGACTATTGAATTTGACACTTTGGTAAATCCGACCGACTTGAAACTTGCCATATACTCAGAACACCACCACCAGATGTTTCTGAAAGAAATTCAGCACGATTGCGTCATTCAAGGTCACGTGACGTCAAGTTAAAGGTTTAATTTGTCCCCCATAGGTTTTGTACACGTTTTTCTAGACTATTGACTTTGACACTTAGTAAATTCGATCGACTTGAGACTTGGCACACACATAGACCACTATCCACAGACGGTCGTAGGAGTAATTTGGCACGATTACGTCATTCAAGGTCACGGGGCGTCACGTTAAAGGTTCAATTTTCCCCCATAGGTTTTGTACACGTTTTTCTTTAGACTATTGACTTTGACACTAGTAAATCTGATCGACTTGAGACACACAAAAGACCACCACATACACATTGAAAGTAACTTTGGACACTCGAAACAGCTCTGTGTTTGTCCACAAACACATGTCTAGTTTGTTTATTTCTTTTATGTTTTAGGAGCTACCAAGAAGAACAGTCAAACCGATACTGAGGAATCGAAGCGCACAGGCTGGCTAGCGGCAAGGTTGGACCATGGACGTGACAGAGATGAGACAGCGGATCAGCGAGCACACTTGAAGATGAAGTAATCAAGAAACAAGCTGCCGCAATTAAGTTAGTCACTGAGCAAAACAAATAAGGAAATAATTGTTAAACTGTTTCGGTTACATGTTTAGGAAGTATACTTGTTGATAGTTTTAATCAGGTTAATATCTACAGTGGTAAAATTTCATCGTGCATTTGTAAATTGTGGCAAACCACATTTCATGGCGTTTTAACCTGCCTGTCAAATTATATTTCCCAGGTACTTAACGATTATTTCATCCGAGTTATTTCAAAGACGAGTGGCTTGGCCGTGATGCAATAGACTTGAATCCAGATGTAGTATATTTAGTATTTTTACCAATTTACCCATCACAAAGATTCCCACAGCTAATTGTGCTACACTATAATATAAAGCTCTGTACACATG
>JBAIAA010001751.1:0-22357 GCA_037893245.1 Crossaster papposus | reverse complement strand
CACCTATTGTCCACTCCCACACACCCCTCCACCACCATCCACCACCCCCCAAAAAAAAACACACAAAAAACAACAAAAAACCGACAAACAAATCAGACAGACAAAATATTATCTTTTCATAAAGTTTACTCAAATATTCGTCTTGTCTTGTCTTGTCTTGTCTTAAAGGTTCTGGAGTATTTTGACTACGCCTTCACCATCATCTTCACCATTGAAATGACATTGAAGATCATTAATATGGGATTGCTGCTCCACAAAGGATCTTACTGCCGAGATATTTGGAACATTCTTGACTCCACTGTTGTCATCTGTGCGCTGGTCGCTTTTAGTGTCACCCAATCGTAAGTGATAAACCGTCTTTTATTCTTAAATCTATCTGACTGTATCAAGACTAGTGGTTCGAAAATGTTCCAATAAACAACTACAAATGTTGTTTTTGTATATCCTAGGCAAGGAGATGGTGAGAGCTCAGGGGCTAGCAAAAACCTAAACACCATCAAAGCCCTCAGAGTGTTCAGAGTGCTACGACCCCTCAAAACTATCAAGAGGGTTCCTAAACTCAAGGTGAGTGCAAGCTTTCCTAACCATCTAAGAACTTTGAAAATATACAGTGAGTTTGAGAGGAGTTTGTAGGAGTGACGAAGATAGAGCCAATTAGCAAGTTTGATTGACTGTGGTACAAAACATTGGCATTTGGTTTGATAGGTTCACGAAGATCTGAACAAAAATCCAGATTCAGGATAATTGCTTTTACATTTTTGCATTCTCATGTACTTCTAGTTAACATTATTCTCGGGTACTTTTGACATCATTCTACAAATCTTTGTGTTCTAAGAGGTGGGAATTATTTAATTAGCTTATCTAGTTCCCAGATTTATGTTCTGAATGGTAACGCACAAGAACCGATACAAACTGGTGTGCAAATGAATAGATGTTTTCATCGGATGACGTCACTATAGCCCGACAAACATGTCCGTCTTGACAATTTTAAGTCTGTCTGGCTGCCTGTCAACTACTTTCTATACCATGATTTAAAGTAGTTCTAAAAGTTGAGTATACACTGTTTCATTAATAAATATGTTGAGTGGATCTGAGTCCTTGCTCTTATGAATGCCCTGCGTTGTCTCCCACTAGGCGGTGTTTGACTGCGTGGTGAACTCTGTCAAGAATGTCACCAACATTGCCATTGTGTACGGACTCTTCATGTTCATCTTTGCTGTGATTGGTGTTCAACTCTACAAGGGTCGTTTCTTCCATTGTACCGATCCCTCCAAGCATACCCAGACAGAGTGCATGTAAGCTGACAATCCTTGTTTAGTCCTATCCAATTATCTACCTATGTATTGACGTTGCTGGGTAATCATAAATTGCTTAACCAGTTCGCGCCGGATGACGTATATAAACGCAAAAATGTCCCTAAATTCAAAACGGATGACGCATAAACACGTCAAGTTCAAGTTCTGAAATGTATGTCAGCAGCGAGCAAGGCCGGAAATGCGTGGGTGTGCTTCCCGGCACTATCAGCCTGAACACGCTTTGGATCGAGTTTCGTTAAAAATAATCCCGCCCCTCGGCTCGGCGATGTTAAAATAATCTCGGCGCGAACTGGTTAAGGTCCATTCTGGTTCAATATCTTCTATATTTTGTCTTTCAAAAAATAAAAGATGGCTGAAGTATCAAATAGAAATTATTGATAGGATAAATAAGTCTGTTTAGGAAAAGACGTAGGGAAAGAAATGTTTAATCATTTAATAAATGAAACCTCCAAAATGGATTTCTGACACAAAATCCAGATTGTTTGTTTCTGAAATACTACTACATTTTAAAGGGCTATTTTTAAACTAGTTTTTTTTTAAGGGAGGGGTTAGGGAGGGGGGGGGAGGTGAAAGGAATTTTGGTGGGCTGGTGGGAGGGGGATGAGAGGACTATTTAATCATTCTTATTTTTGTTTGACTCAGGGGCAACTATTTTGTCTATGACGGCGACCTGATCACAGAAATCCAACCTCGTACGTGGGAGTTATATCCATACCATTACGATAATGTCTTTGCAGCGTTACTTACGTTGTTCACAGTCTCCACTGGAGAAGGATGGCCCGAGTAAGTATAAGGCTCTTGCAGCTAAACAAGATGGTGTTTGTTAAATTCCTTGGTATGAAACTACCAAGAATATTTCAGTTGCCCCAGGATGAGATGCCGGTTATAACAGTTTTTCCTTAGCTAATTATTGTCATATGAAAATTTGCCCCCCGGGCCATTTTCCAAATCCCATCTTCGGCTGCGTCTCTGACTCCTTCACCATTGCCAAACTGCATAAACAAAGCCAAAGATAAAGATGAAGCTGGGTTTGAAAACCCCATTAGGGACTCTAACCCATTCATGTCTGATAGTTTGTAGATATTTCACTCCAGCTTGACTAAGGCAATACATTGTCAAGATTCGGGTCTCTTTTGGCATAACAGTTTTCTCATTTATTACAATTTTTACTACTTGACCCAGCCGAAGAACAAACAGAGTAATTCTTCTCCTTCATGTTTCCATCCTAGCGTCTTAAAGCACTCCATCGATGCAACAGAAGAAGGTCGAGGTCCAGAGCCCTACAACAATCTCCAGATGGCTTTCTTCTACGTCGTCTACTTCATCATCTTCCCTTTCTTCTTCCTCAACATCTTTGTTGCACTCATCATCATCACCTTTCAGGAGCAAGGAGACAAAGATTTCCAAGACGGAGACATTGACAAAAATCAAGTACGTCTTAAATTTTTCCTTCCCCTACCATCCCCTCCAAATATGGTATGAATTTTTTAATTCAGTTTTTTGATGCAAAAAAGTAGTCATGATAGTTGAACCCAAAAGAAAGTAGTGAATTGTAACCCCCCCCCCCCCCCCCCAACTTCATATACTGTGCCAAACTGTCCCATATTACATCTCACTTTTTATTGTTTCCATAGAAACAATGCATGGAATTCTGTATTCACGCCAAACCCACAGACGGCTTCGTCCCGACCGAAGATAACTCCGTCAAGTACAAAGTCTGGAAGCTGGTCGTGTCCACACCGTTTGAGTATTTCATCATGATTCTCATTGCTATGAACACCGTCGCACTCATGATGAAGGTAGTCCATATTTCTATGGACAGGCAAACGGAAAACAGTTAAACAGACGGACAAACAGACCAATTAGAAATCAAATGATGCAGACAGACAGACACCCCGACAGCGCGACAGACAGACAGACAGACGAGACTGACTGACTCGTATTTTGATTTACTCAACAGTATTTCTGAAATGTATGAAACTTTCCACAGATGAAGGACAATTCAAGAGAATTTCAACAATTCATCGACCCTGAAAAATGAATAAAATGTTGCAAACTTCTATCCTAACTGGATTGACCTAAATTGCAAAACAGTAAGAGCCTCGCAAATAAAACTGAGGCAAAGATCTTACTCAAAGACTTGTTCTCTTAAAGAGACAAATTCAATTTGTTGAAAGCAAATCAAATCAAATCATAACTCATACTTGTTCAGTCTTGGACAAGTTAGTAGAAAACAAATGCTGTTTTCAAGTACAAAGATTAGATAAAGAGCTCAAATCTTAAAACAATGAAACAAAACCAACACTGAGTTTGGACAGTGAATAGAATTGAACTGACTGTTAAAATAATAATACTATCGGAGCTATATTGAATATTTGGAGCCTTGTTGCATAAGTGTCATAAGTTAGTCGGATTGATGCTACTAGACATAATCATTTATTAAAACCTTGCGTGTTAAGCATTGTCACACAGAAGTTGCACATTTACATTCAGTCACGCATAATCAAATTGGGCCAAAAAAACACAATCTTTTAATTAAATATTTTGGAAACGTACAAAAGTATGGCCCCAAAAGACTGTCAAAACTCCAACACTCCAAACTTAATATAGCTCTGTTGTTGACCATACTAATCTTGAGTGTGTTATATTGTACCTCCTCATATTGTCTTGTGCGTGTATGTAGACTTATAAAGCAGACGAAACCTACTTGGATACTCTGAAGTTCTTGAATATAGCATTCACTGTTATGTTCACGATTGAGGCTATTCTTAAGCTTATCGGCTTTGGGCCGAGGGTAAGGAACGACCCAATGTCCATCCGTCAACTTCCAATCATCTCTCCTTAAAGACTTGTCACCATCTTGAGTTTGACACACGCTTCTCGGTTCCGCTGTCTTGTCCGTTCTTGAGTCTTTGATTGTATATCTCATGGCATGCTGCAATAGTTGATTTTCTTTTTCATTTTTGAATTATTAAGAGGGATATTTAAAAGAAGTGTTTCTGAAAATTTGCCCTTGGTGAAATGCGCACACACAAAAAAAGGAACATTTCTATGAAGCTAAATCAAGTAAACCAAATATAAAAAAAGGCAACTGGAAATGCGACTGTTTCATTATTGTCTCACAATTTTAATGTCAACAATTTGGCAATCTTGGTCAAGTTATTATTCAGTTAAAATTCACCACAAATTTTCTAAGAGAAACATCCTTTTAAATCCTATGTGCATGCATTTGATTCATTTTCATGCAGAAACAAATTTGGTATTTGGTTTAATTTTCTTCCACATTTCTTTGAATCCCCTTTGAATTTCATTTCCCTGGTATACCACGTCCGTGGTAGCCATTCTTCCCTCTCCACCCACCCATTCACCTTTCTCCACCCTACTTCTTGTTTTGTTTTTCATCATCTTAGAAATACAAAGCCTCCCAGGAGTATGTTGATATCCTAACCTACCTCAATATCGTCTTCACTGTACTATTCTCCATTGAAGCCATGTTAAAGCTAATTGCCTTTGGGCCCAAGGTATATCCAATCTTCTATATTCACTATTTTCTTACCATCGTTTGGGCTCTCATGCATTGCCAGTTGAGGGCGCTATAACATTAAGTAATCGTTTTAGGCATTAATCACTTCGCGCCGGTGGATGTGTATACACACACATTTTTCAGAAAATAAAAACGGATGACTGATAAACACATCACGATCAACTCGGAGCGAGGCTGGAAATATCTGTCAGTGATCGGATCACAGCTGGCATGTGTGGGTGTGCTTCCCACGGACTGCCTGCCTGGTGCCTGCTGGGGTCAATGTTCGTGAAATGTAATCCCACGCCTCGGTCCGATCAAAAAACCCTGGCGCGAACTGGTTAATCTTGACTAATGTTGCAGTGACTCATCAATTAAACTATTTCTGTGTGGGGTCAGGGGGGGGGGGGGGGGTGACGGGGGGCAATAGCGTGCCATAAAATGGATCCATGCAAATTATCTGCATGTTCAACAATCATTGCTATCACTAAAAAACAAAAACAAGATTTTATAAGAGTAAGAATTGTTTTGGTTTATTTCCTATTTTTATTGAAATCATAACACCCTCCTCCCCCGGTAATGCATTTGAGCAGAAGTCGAGCCTGAACCTATTTGGCCATTCAGATGAAGTTTTATCCCTGCCAAATTAACCCAACAATGTTGTATGGCCAAGCAATCCCACCAGATAAAACTAAAACCTGATAAGATAAGACACTAATGAATCTGTCGTTTATAAACGACAACCAGAATATTTCTATACAACTTTTTGTTTCTTCTTTATATCAAAGTGTCTCATGGTAGTTGGCTGATTTGCATGATACGCTTATTTGCATATACTATGCATATGCATGTTTTCTTTCCAATTCAAAGATTTACATCAAAATTTAGAACGCAGCATTTTTTCAATGTATCATTTTATGCCATTTTAGGTTTTCGTCATCTATTATTATTTAAAGCATGAAAATATTCACAGCTAAGCTGAGAAAAGAAATCTGTTTTCACTGATGTTTCTCATATTTCTCATGATGTCAGTCATATTAGTTTCTATATTTTTATGATTAAATTAAAACAGAAAAATATGTCCAATCAACCCCAAATATTTTTCGGCGCCACACTTTATTTTAGTGAAATTTACAAATTTTCTTCACCCTTCAAACTTTAAGGTCAGTTTAAACTCAGCACAAAAACAAACGCTAAACGTGAATTTGTGACGTCACGGCAAGCTTTTGCACTGAAAATTCTGGCGATTTTTTTGCAGCGAATGCTTTGTGACGTCAAATTCACGTCGCATTTGCATTTGTGTGAAGTTACGACCAGCCTCATTTATTTAAAGTGACCCATATCATCAACCTGATCAAAACCTCCACAAATTTTCCCTGAAATAGATTTGTCTGCGATGCGACTTTGTTAGTTAACCAAAATGATCTATCAAATAATTGTTTATATTCAAAGCTCCATTGTTGTCATTATCATTTAGTTTCTGTCTCCCATTTTTACTTTGGGAGATATTAAACCTTTATTTTATTAACAAGACTCCACCCCAACTTTTGCCCAGAATTATTTCCGATCCGGCTGGAACACATTTGACTTCATCACCGTGATCGGGAGCATCGCAGATGCGATCATCTCTCAAGTCGGTGTAAGTAGCTATCCATTTAATCTAATCCTGTCAAATCCCTAAAGAAAAGATTGATCTCCCAAACCCCTAAACCCTGAAACCTCAACCTGTGCTTGTATTCTAATATTGACAAATCTTTGATAAATAAAAACAAGTATTATTACAACAGAAATGTTACATTAAATATCATTGTTTAGCATGTGCTGTAATAAGTAGTTTTGTATGACGTAATACCTAACTACTTTTCATTAGTTAAAAGTTAAGAATGAAATCTTTGCATGATCAGGGCCCAATTTCATAGCTCTGCTTACCATTACTCATTAGTGAACATTCCATGCTTACTGCAAGCGTATTGTATAGGTTAGTGAGGAAGTTTAGCTTAGGATTCTTGCTTACAGGGTTTAGCACATCATTTTTTTTCTTCTAGCTTTGTTAGTTTAAAATGGTGAATGTTAGCAGTGTGATTATCAGAGCCATGAAATTGTCCCAGACAACTCGATTGCAAAGAAAGATTACAGCCTAAAAAAAGGCCACAAAATAAAAACAAATTACATGACCAAACAGAAAGTAAACGTTTTGAAAGGAAACAAATGAGATTTTATTTTTATTTAATAAATATTGCCTGCTTCTTGAAAATAACAAACTAACTCAAATGTTTGGGTTTGTTTTTTGGTTTTGTTTTTTTTATTAGAAAATGAGACACAGTTTGAAATGCTTTGAGATGTTAAGTTTGATTCAGCTTTGAAAATAACCAAACTTTTGACATTTTTGAACTTGCAGTTAGGTAAACAAAGATGGGCTAGCATTGCATGATGGGATACTTGACCCAAAACGAACGCATTAAGTCAAGTTCCCTGACTCATGCTGCTATGTTATCAGTGTCGGATCCAGAGGGTACCAGGAAATTTAACAAATGCCTTCTTCCGTCTTAATAACCCCACCCCTTCCACCTCTGAACAAAATCCCCTCATGTACAAATTTGTTTTTGAAATAGTCACCTCATATCAATTTCCCGGCAACCTCTTTCAAAGTATTCTTGCAGCCTTTTCTCTGAGACTCCCTTCAGATAGTTTTCCTTCCCCTGTGTTCCCCTGGATCCGTCCCTGGTACCCTGCTCTCCCATCTTTGTTTTCTTTCATTTTCCCCGTAGGTACATGTACACGTTTACTTTGGTTTTTTTACGAGTGATTACCCCTCATTCCAGTGCATGCTCATATAATTTTGTTTGTTTCTGTCTCTGATTTTTCCCCCCTTTGTAGGCTGTAAGTATGGCGTGAATTCCATCCATTCATCCTCTTGTTGGATACCTAGACCCTCCTCTGTTTTTGTCCCCCTTCTGATGGGTGATGGGGTGCCGTCAACCAACCAACCAACCACACACACCCCCTTCCACACCAACCAACCAACCAACCAACCAACCCCCTTGGTTTACATCTACACCCTGCTGTTAGATTTGCTTCGTGCCCACTGCTACCGTCAGCCAGATAAAGTCTGTGGTTTCAGTCAACCTTAACCTGGTTTAGATCTCATTTGTTTTGTTTTCATCACTTTAACGGTTTTAGCTACGATCTAATGAATAACATCTTGTTTTGCATTGAGGTTTGTCGTTGTAATAGTTCAATTATCACATCTGAATGTGTGTTCATTTAATAGCAGACTTATGAGTATAAAAAAGTGCCCAGTTAATTTGAAACAAAAACAGGCTTTTGCTGAAACAACCTGATGCTTCCAAGATGCTTTCAAGATCAAGATAACTGCCAATCTAATTTGCTTTCTCTTCTGCATTCGTCATTCAAAGTGATCAAAACTGAAAGAAAGGATAAACTGCTTGCAATATTGGAAACGGACATTTGTTTGATTTTGCTTTCTTCCCCACATCAGGATACTTTCATCAATCTCAGTGTTTTGAGGCTGTTTCGTGCCGCTCGCTTGATCAAACTTCTGCGCCAGGGGTCCTCCATTCGAATCCTCCTCTGGACATTTGTTCAGTCTTTCAAGGTAGGAAGGCGTTTAGATTGTGCACCGATAGTGGTTGCCAAAAAGGAATTTACACATGACAGAAAAATGGTTCACAAATGCTCTCTATTGGTAAACAAAAGTAATAATTGTCATGCTTATGTAGGGCTTTCCATCGTCTAGTTAACCTGAAGAAAGCTGCAGAGCAAAGACATTGAGAAAATGTTCACCTTAGAGGTGGACATTGAGAAAATGTTCACCTTAGAGGTGAGATGAAAACTTGAGAACATTCTGGGGGAAACCCACGGATTCAGGAAGAGACTGAAAACTCAATCCACATGTAGACCAGGGCAGTAATCAAACCCAGGGCATAAAGAGGAAAGGCAAGGAAAGAACCGTTGTGTCAACTCAATCAATTATTCTAACCAGATTCCACCTTACGTCTTCTCTTTGTCCTTATAGTCTCTACCTTGGGTGTGTCTGCTCACCTTCATGTTGTTCTTCATCTATGCAATCATCGGCATGCAGGTACGTCCTTCCTGATTGGTCAGATTCTAAAGTGTGACCCTCCACCATTACCCTCTACCAAAGAGGTTATAGGTTAGGTTAGGTTTGTTGGCAGTATTACGGAGGAACTACTAGAGGGATTTCAGCTTTATGGGTAGATAGATTATAGGTCAAGGATGAATCTATACATGTTCAGATTTATCTGGATGCAGATCAGGAATCTTGATCACTTTGAAAACGTTTCTGCATAACATTTTGTATTTGTCTTGCTGTCATATACTGAAATGACAATGAACTAATAAGAGCAGAAAAATAACCACGTCAAACATCTAAACATTCATGCTGAAGATGTGAAACTATTATTTCTGCCTTAAATTACATTACAATTTGCTCCTGAATATGGAAATTGAAATTAGCATTAAAAACAAACTTTCCACCAAAATACTATTACATTTACAATGTGAAGATTAGAACAAAAAATAAATAAAAACAAAGGAACATTTTAAGGGTTTTATTTTTCAATGAATTCAAAGTTTCTTGAATTTGTTTAACTTGACCATTGTGTTAATGTGTATGACGGTGTCCCCTTGGGTATCTGTCGGGGGGGTCCGTCGTTCTTTTCTTCTATGCAGGTATTTGGTAACATAGACAATACCGACGACTCTAGCCAGATTAATCGCCACAACAACTTCAGCAACTTTTTGATGGGCCTGATTTTACTCTTCAGGTAGAACACATCTGATTGGTGGGGTTCTTGGTTTCCATGGAGATGTAGAACCAAACTAAATCTGTTGCCATGGTATTTTGTTGAGACAAATCACATTTTTCGGTTGAAAAGAAGAAAATGTCAAAATTGATCAAATTTATCTCAAAGTGAAAGATTGGGTGCTTAGACACGTTAATCTGTTAATTCGTTTATTTAGGCAATTTTGAATAAAATAAAATGCGGACTTTTTTTTTTTTTACTGCAGTCATCGCCCATCATTATGTGATTTTAAATGATTGGTTTCGTTCACTAATAACCATGGCAACAGACTATTCTTCATCACTACTCTATTAACATCTTCCCATCCACCATGCATCTTATCGGTTTCATTTTCTTTCTTTATTTGCATCATTTTCCTCTCCTGTCCTCCTCCTTTTCATGTTTGCATCATCACCAACCTCTGCATGCCAAAGATTTTTGGAACCATCAACATAGATGATGAAACCTCTATAACAAGACACAACAACTTTTCAAATTTCCTCACCGCTCTTATTTTATTGTTCAAGTAAAACGAGGCCGTACACGAGTGTAGTAGAAGGTGGTGTTCATGAGAGTCGTTGCTGTATTTAATGACTCATTTTAATACTCGTTGAGTCAAGTGTTAACTCAAGTTGAGATGCTAGTGATAGTATTTAATTCAACTCAAGATATGTCCAACATATTTTTCTTCCAATCTTACCCAATTCCAGAGTTCGGGTAGTTTTTCATCAGTGGTTGCACATCTTAAAATATTCGTGTTCTTTGCTATCAATGTTCACAAACTCTTTTAGAAAGTTAATCTTTTTACTTTGTACTATCTTTCAAACAAAGTTGGCATTCAGTGTTACTTGTTTATTAACATTATACTCTTGTACATGTTTTACCTACATGTACGGACGTTATAAGGAAATTCTGTAAGCATAAAAGCCTTACTTATGAATGCGCCTTGCCAACCTGTTAAACTGTTAGTCCTGAATTTTCTAAAATTAACTAGCGGCAATTTCTTTTGCTAATGATCAGCAGGCTTGAAATTGAGCCCAGCTGCAAACTAGTTACAAACAATAGACATTAAATGACAATTTGGCTGGTAATAACCTGTTTTCTGAGCACATGTCATGGCATAACATGCTATTAAAATAACCCCCTTCCCCATCTTGATTGATTGACAGGTGTGCGACAGGTGAAAGCTGGCAGAGTATCATGCTAGCCTGCCAACAGAATAGTAAATGTCACGAAGAGAGCATTTCTGCAAATGCCTCCGATGCAGAGAGATATGGATGTGGCTCTTTCTTGTCCTATGCCTATTTCGTCTCTTTCATATTCCTCTGCTCGTTCCTCGTAAGTAGTCCAACGATGAGATTGATAACTTATCCAGTCCCAAGTTATTCACAAGTTAGTTGACATGGCCTGTGGTAAATCACTAGAGATAAACAATAACTATGCCTTTATTACAGTTAACCTTGTGATTGACTTGAGACGTACTTTAGGCCCAAGGAGCAGAAAAAATACTAATGTCAATTTTGTGTACGTTTGTTGCAGAACAGAGATATTTAAGAAATATGTGGTCACCAACATTAGTTTCTTGTCTGGTTTGTAGATGCTGAATCTCTTCGTGGCTGTCATCATGGATAACTTTGACTATTTGACTCGCGACGCTTCGATCCTGGGTGCGCATCACCTGGACGAGTATGTGCGAGTCTGGGGAGAGCTAGAACCTCAAGGAACGTGAGTATTAACTACTCAATTGCTTTGTGAGTCTCGGGGTGTAGGGTGTGTGAGTCACAGTGTGTAGGCTGAGTGAGTCACAGCGTGTAGGCTGAGTGAGTCCCTGTGTGTAGGCTGAGTGAGTCCCTGTGTGTAGGCTGAGTGAGTCCCTGTGTGTAGGCTGAGTGAGTCACAGCGTGTAGGCTGAGTGAGTCACAGCGTGTAGGCCGAGTGAGTCACAGCGTGTAGGCTGAGTGAGTCACAGCGTGTAGGCTGAGTGAGTCACAGCGTGTAGGCTGAGTGAGTCACAGCGTGTAGGCTGAGTGAGTCACAGCGTGTAGGCCGAGTGAGTCACAGCGTGTAGGCCGAGTGAGTCACAGCGTGTAGGCCGAGTGAGTCACAGCGTGTAGGCCGAGTGAGTCACAGCGTGTAGGCCGAGTGAGTCACAGCGTGTAGGCTGAGTGAGTCCCAGCGTGTAGGCTGAGTGAGTCCCAGCGTGTAGGCTGAGTGAGTCCCAGCGTGTAGGCTGAGTGAGTCCCAGCGTGTAGGCTGAGTGAGTCACAGCGTGTAGGCTGAGTGAGTCACAGCGTGTAGGCTGAGTGAGTCACAGCGTGTAGGCTGAGTGAGTCACAGCGTGTAGGCCGAGTGAGTCACAGCGTGTAGGCCGAGTGAGTCACAGCGTGTAGGCTGAGTGAGTCCCAGCGTGTAGGCTGAGTGAGTCCCAGCGTGTAGGCTGAGTGAGTCCCAGCGTGTAGGCTGAGTGAGTCCCAGCGTGTAGGCTGAGTGAGTCCCAGCGTGTAGGCTGAGTGAGTCCCAGCGTGTAGGCTGAGTGAGTCCCAGCGTGTAGGCCGAGTGAGTCCCAGCGTGTAGGCCGAGTGAGTCCCAGCGTGTAGGCCGAGTGAGTCCCAGCGTGTAGGCCGAGTGAGTCCCAGCGTGTAGGCCGAGTGAGTCCCAGCGTGTAGGCCGAGTGAGTCCCAGCGTGTAGGCCGAGTGAGTCCCAGCGTGTAGGCCGAGTGAGTCACAGCGTGTAGGCCGAGTGAGTCACAGCGTGTAGGCCGAGTGAGTCACAGCGTGTAGGCCGAGTGAGTCACAGCGTGTAGGCCGAGTGAGTCACAGCGTGTAGGCCGAGTGAGTCACAGCGTGTAGGCCGAGTGAGTCACAGCGTGTAGGCCGAGTGAGTCACAGCGTGTAGGCCGAGTGAGTCACAGCGTGTAGGCCGAGTGAGTCACAGCGTGTAGGCCGAGTGAGTCCCAGCGTGTAGGCCGAGTGAGTCCCAGCGTGTAGGCCGAGTGAGTCCCAGCGTGTAGGCTGAGTGAGTCCCAGCGTGTAGGCTGAGTGAGTCCCAGCGTGTAGGCTGAGTGAGTCCCAGCGTGTAGGCTGAGTGAGTCACAGCGTGTAGGCTGAGTGAGTCACAGCGTGTAGGCTGAGTGAGTCACAGCGTGTAGGCTGAGTGAGTCACAGCGTGTAGGCTGAGTGAGTCACAGCGTGTAGGCTGAGTGAGTCACAGCGTGTAGGCTGAGTGAGTCCCAGCGTGTAGGCTGAGTGAGTCCCAGCGTGTAGGCTGAGTGAGTCCCAGCGTGTAGGCTGAGTGAGTCCCAGCGTGTAGGCTGAGTGAGTCACAGCGTGTAGGCTGAGTGAGTCACAGCGTGTAGGCTGAGTGAGTCACAGCGTGTAGGCTGAGTGAGTCCCAGCGTGTAGGCTGAGTGAGTCCCAGCGTGTAGGCTGAGTGAGTCCCAGCGTGTAGGCTGAGTGAGTCACAGCGTGTAGGCTGAGTGAGTCCCAGCGTGTAGGCTGAGTGAGTCCCAGCGTGTAGGCTGAGTGAGTCACAGCGTGTAGGCTGAGTGAGTCACAGCGTGTAGGCTGAGTGAGTCACAGCGTGTAGGCTGAGTGAGTCACAGCGTGTAGGCTGAGTGAGTCACAGCGTGTAGGCTGAGTGAGTCACAGCGTGTAGGCTGAGTGAGTCACAGCGTGTAGGCTGAGTGAGTCTCAGCGTGTAGGCTGAGTGAGTCCCTGTGTGTAGGCTGAGTGAGTCCCAACACGTAGGCTGAGTGAGTCCCAACACGTAGGCTGAGTGAGTCCCAGCGTGTAGTTTATCAGGTTTGACTTCAGAACACCAGTTTGAAATGGTTATAGGGTAGCTCAGTAGACTGACCACCAGAAGTTATTGTGGAAGTAACAGATTCGAATCCAGCCTAAGTCTAATAATCTTTTCTTGTAAAAATTATATCTAGCCCTGGAACATTGACTTCTAAGTTCTTGCTTACTACTTGGTGTTTCCAAACTCTAAAAATCTTAATAAATTAACAATTCTTGTCATTTTATGTCATTCGTATTGTATTTTTCAGTGGTCATCTACACTATAAAGACATGTATGAAATGCTTCGGACAATGGAACCTCCAGTTGGGTTTGGTCGGAATTGTCCATACAGAATAGCATACAAGGTAACAAATCTTGACCATCTTCATTTGTTTATAAATAGTTGGGTTAAAATTTAGTACTGTTGCACGAACACCCAAATTTGTATTGGTTTTCCTTTGAAAAGTCACTGCTAAATCTTAGAAAGAAACTTTTGAAATGCCCTTTGAGATCGTGACAATGTTTTTCATTTTTCTTCAGCGCTTGATACGAATGAACATGCCCGTCGCTGAAGATAAAAAGGTCCATTTCACCACAACTCTGATGGCTCTGATACGCACGGCGCTAGACATCAAGATAGGCAAAGGTAGGTGGATAGTTCATGTTACGATGATTCAAAGTAGATTAGTGTAGGTTTCAGCATAGATGGACCAACCAGAGTTATCCAATGTTCCGACTGCTACTCGTGAGAGATTCTCTGATGGCTCTGATACGCACGGCGCTAGACATCAAGATAGGCAAAGGTAGGTGGATAGTTCATGTTACGATGATACAAAGTAGATTAGTGTAGGTTTCAGCATAGATGGACCAACCAGAGTTATCCAACGTTCCGACTGCTACTCGTGAGAGATTCTCTGATGGCTCTGATATGCACGGCGCTAGACATCAAGATAGGCAAAGGTAGGTGGATAGTTCATGTTACGATGATACAAAGTAGATTAGTGTAGGTTTCAGCATAGATGGACCAACCAGAGTTATCCAATGTTCCGACTGCTACTCGTGAGAGATTCTCTGATGGCTCTGATACGCCTGGCGCTAGACATCAAGATAGGCAAAGGTAGGTGGATAGTTCATGTTACGATGATTCAAAGTAGATTAGTGTAGGTTTCAGCATAGATGGACCAACCAGAGTTATCCAATGTTCCGACTGCTACTCGTGAGAGATTCTCTGATGGCTCTGATACGCACGGCGCTAGACATCAAGATAGGCAAAGGTAGGTGGATAGTTCATGTTACGATGATACAAAGTAGATTAGTTTGGAATTTGTTTGTATAAAGCGTAAGTTTTATAAGTGGTTGCCTGTTGCAAGTTTAGGTCTTGCTTATTTGAAATTAGCTTCCCGCTCATCAAATCTAAATTCATAAATACCTGGGACAGTTTAGGCATTCCTATTGGTCGAGAGCCCGTCACATGGCCGGTATTAAACGGACGATAAAGACATGGCTGGAAGTGTTTAAACATAGATGGAAACAACATTCCGTCCCCAGGGCTCACTTTATTTCCAACCCTGAACCGTACCTCGTCTCCAATAATAAGAGCGGGTAGTGTTAAGCGCGTAACGCTCTACACCTTGGGAACGAGGTTGCCAATGGCAGTAATAGTCTGGTTCACAGTAAATAATTACCCTCGCCTTCGGCTCGGGTAATTATCAGCACCCAGACTCCAATCGGTATTAAACAGAGTGATTAAAACCTCTCGAACACACATTTATTCTCTTAGTAATGTCTTAAGCATGTTTGTTTAATCATTGTTTTGTGTGTTTAGTTGCGGACAGAGATCGTCATGACCATGAGCTGAGAGATGCTGTCAAGAACTTCTGGCCCACATTGAACTCCGATAAGCTAGATTTACTGGTTCCTCCAGACAGTGGTAAGAAGAGAGAAACAATCTGTCCAGGGTTCAAATCCAAGTAGTCCCCTTTCTGGGTGATCAAAGACGAGATCAAGGACACACCAAGGACAGACCAAGGGCTAAAGGGGTGCGCAAACCTTGGTGGGGAACAAACGGGAAGGGGTGACCCTTTCCTTGTGGGTTCACCCCTTCTGTGTTTGCCCCTTTTTACCCCCTTGGTCTGTCTTTGATCCTACCCACTCTGACCTCTTTCATTCCATGGCCTAATCCTCCTTTTGTTAATTGAACTGTACATTAACCAAATAAAAATTCCAAACAGCCAAACAAAAAAAAGTTGTTTTAATTTTGTTCCCTTGTTTTTCCCTAACCAGAGTTAATCGGAGAGAAACTGACCGTCGGGAAGATTTACGCGGCTCTTCTGATCTATGAGACGTGGAGAGAATACAAGGCAAAACTTCAGAGAGACGGTCACGCTCGAACGGTAAGGCAACGTAAACAACAAAGTGAAACAACAAAGTAAGAAGGAAAAAAGACTGCAAAATAGTTACAACACAGTAACAACCACCACAACAGCAAAATAAACACATAAAACAAAACAACATCAGTAACATTAACAATCATTCAGATAATTATTTGTCTAATCTTTCTGTGTGGCCCCCAATATTACAGCCTTTAAGATTTGATTTGATTTGATTTTCAACCCCAGAAATATTAGCCTTTCATTTTTTATGTTTTAAATTTGTAATTTGGCATAACATTATTTTTTTGTTCCCGGAGTTGTAAAATGCTTTTGTTCTTATTTGTTTCTTTTTACCACTTTACCCTTACTAGTGGAGGGGTCAATGTTCTCACAAATTCTGTGTGACAAAGTACCTGACATTTTTCTTTCTTTTTTTCACTCAAGCAACAAATAATTTTGAATGTAAATTCATCTGTTATGCCTGACTAACCTAAATGAGCATGAGGTTTGTTAGCAATATTCATAGTTACCGGTAGTGTATATTCACAATCTCAGTGTAGGGGATCGTTCAAGAGTGATTTCATCACTTGGTGGATGCTTGTTTCAATGTTGACCGATTTTTCTCCCTCCATGACCTTTTGAGAATAGTGCCCAATTAATAATTATTGTTGACCATCTGTGTCGACTTCAGTGAATGCTACAAGTGTCTTGCTACTGCTTCTGTTTTTTAGCCTTCTTGAAGTCACTCTCCTTACTTCCTCGTCTGCTCTTCTTCCTCGGTTACTATGACAATGCTTTTCTTTGAACGGATTAAGTCTCAGGTGATGGACATTACTGTCTTTCTTCAATTCGAATATGAGACATTTGAACGATAGCTTCATGATTGATGTAGTAGTTGTGTTGGATTGTTGAATAGAATGTGTGGGGAAATTTGGATCTTTCTGCTAGGTATTATGTGTTGGTGCAAGCATGTTATAGTTAAATCTTTGGACGCTTTCATGAGATGGCATCTTTCAAGTAAATTTGATGAGTTGTGTGTTGTTGATGAATAAGAAATAATTGTATTTTGGATAAAATTGCTTTATCTGATCTGATGCTATGCATAACCTTGCCTGTGAGCCGTATCTTGCCTGTGAGCATTATCTTGCCCAGTTATAAATTGGAGAATCCTGAATTGTTTTATCTTATAATTCTTGCTCACAATTTCTATGCTTCTCTTGTATTAACTTCTTAAACAAATTATAGTTTATTTTCTTCCAATTTATTTATAGGGTGAAGCAGCATAACTCTTGAAACTATTTTCAGGTTTACAAACCGAGAATAAAAGTTGGGTTTAAAAAAAAATGTGAATGTTTAAAATTAAACCATGTTGAATTTATTTTCTTTGTTTTGACATAAAAAACATGACAGCTTCGATACCAGAAGCGAATGGAGTACCTTCGGAAAGTACGAGGCCGCGGTGAAGTGACAACGTTACAAATACCAACAGTGGATGGTATACATCATAGACAGAAGGTCCATGAGGTATTTGTCTAGCCAGAACATCAATGCTTAAAAGTTGCTAATTAACTCGTAATGCCTCGCTCTGTAGAACGTCTCGCTATGTAGAACGTCTTTCTCTGTAGAACGTCTTCTTTCTTAGCCTCACCTTCTCTTGACGATATATGATCATACTTACTGATGGAAGTCGTATGACAAAACACTGTGTACTAACCTTATTTATTAGAAGGTGGGGGGCTATGAAATGTGTACTAACAATCATTAAAATGCAAATTAATATGAGATTTTAACCAATGCTTTGTATTATAAATGTTAGTTTATAGATTTGTAGACCAGCTCTACTCAAGTCCAGTCTTGTGTTCTTATTGTTAGCAGCCACGTAGTCTCAGAACTCCTTGTCAGCAATGTCGTGAATTAAAAAACAAAAACAATTTATACCGAATAGATTTTAAAGAATATTTCAAATTTTCTTTTGATTTGGTCATTTCCAATATTTTATAAAAAGCACAATGTCATTGTTTGATATTTAGACGTCACTTTCAAATACCTGTGTCCACGTTTAAAATTGCTATCATGAATCGATTTTTTGATTTTTCTTTGAACAACTACGTATCCAATCTAAAATGGCTACTGACCTTGAAGATTCCAGGGTCAGTTTAGAAACACTTTTGTACAACAATCTAGTTTGTATGTAAGTCTTTATTTGGTTGAGGGGAATCTTTCTCGTCATCTTGCAGAATTCTCTTTTTTTTATCACAGGTGACGGATTCTCTCATCATTTCTTCTCTAACATTTCTAAATCTTCCTCTCAATTCATCTGCAGGAAACTCATCATTAAAGCCTAATGCATCACTCACTTTGTTTCATATTTCAAACAACCTATCAAAAAAATGTGACCTGGCACCACGAAATGAGCGGAAAGTCGCACAAGTCCAAAACGAGATATTGGCCGAAATGTTCATTTTTCAAGTGGGAGGTCGGTTTCGAGTTGGTAACGTTTTTACATACAAAAAAACCTTATTTATCATATCCCAACATTTTATAGCTCAGTTAAAACTCTAAATTGATTTTTTTTGTGGCTGAATTGCACTGATTGATAGTATAGTTGGCACGGTTCATGGACTTTGAACTCTGTTTTCTCAAAACAAAGCAGCATGACTTTAGCTGTTTCAAAAGAGTATAGCGGCGGCTAGGAATAAGCTACAGCAACACACAATACATCATTTAAAAGCTTAGGACTTCTTTTTTTTCTGGACATGTAATAATGTCAATTTTGTTTCTTTTGCGACTTTCCACCCATTTTGTGGTGCCAGGTCAAAAATTAATTTGAATGACAAACCTAATAATTGCAAACATAGAGCCCAATTTTATGGCAGTACTTAGACATTTTGCAAGCAATATTGTTCACTTCATGGAGATTTAAAAAAACAAGATATTTTTGGGGGCGTAATATCTAAGCGTCAGAACAAAGAAACATTTGAATTTATCTTTTTTAGGTGCAAATTATCAAACACTGCCATGAAATTGGAACTAAAATTTGCAAATTTAATCAAAGTTCTCATTGAGACATTTACAAATCATGCTTTAATAATTCATTTTATGAAGAAGTCAAGTTTCTAAGAAATACAGGTACATGTTCACAAATGTTTTGGGGGCATCAGGTAAATTAAGTTTTGGTGGACCAGTAATGAATATACAAAGAAAAAAACAACTTATATTTTATTCCTGGTGATATAAATGTCTAACTAATTTAACTCATTTTCTTTCCACATTTTTCTCTTAAAATTGTCACGCTTTATCATTCCATCGGCAGAGGGCATCACAAACCAACATCTAACATCAGGTTACACCTGCACCGCAATGGGATCTTCCATATTTTGTTTTATATTTATTAGTATTTGGATCATACCATTTTGCCCAGTCAGGAATGGAAAGGTTTATGCTTGTACATGTATATATTGTAAAATAGAAAGATGTTAAATTTAAGACCAAATATGTATTTATAATAATTTTTATCAAATTGAATGAATTTTAGTTGAATTTGTTGAGCTAAATAGCTTTTGGCAAAAACAAATTTTTGTCTAGGTTTGACAAAAATCTGTTTGAAGCATAAGAACCTTACAATTGATCATTGTCATAAACATTTCTCTTTCCTGGACCTGTGGTTCATGTTTGTGGGAGTTTCGTTTGTTTTTGAATCAATTTCTTTTACATGTATATGAAATTGTTTATTTGTTGTCTTTATGTTTGGTTGTTTTAATGAGCATGGGTGTGGTTTTCTTCCCCAGGATTCCTTTGTGTAACGTCAGGTGAAGGCTTCTTCAATCATCTTTGCTTCATCTTCAAACTTACCTGCATGCTCCCTCTGAAGTCCTGGGTCGTTATTCAAACCCCAGCTTCGTCTCTGTTTTTGGCTTCATTTATACAGTTTGGCAATAGAGATGGATCCTAAGCTGGGGTTTGAAAAAAAACGACCTTAATAAATAAAGGTGTCTCAAGAGTTAGAATTACTATTACCGTTGAATTATTTGGTATCTTTTCAACATTTCTGACTGTTGACAAAAAGAAGTTTTGTTTAATTCGAGTACAAAATGTTTTTTATTGCAATGTATGTCAGTTAACTGTGACCTGGAAGTAGTCATGTGATTTATAGGAACCCATTTCATTGGTGGATGAGCTGAGAATGGAATTGATGTATTTAAATTTCATGCAGATGTATTTATGGTCATTCACCAGAATGTCTTGTTTTCCATGCAGGTTTTGGATTTTAGTTCAGGATTTCCTCAATGTTCCTCTTTGTTTCTTCAATTGTTCACGATTCTTGGAGGGTAATCTTTGACCTTTTTCATGGCACCACTGATTCAGATTACTTTTAGTGGTGATTCGAGACAAAGAAAGGAATGGACAAAAACGTTGGACTGATACTGTCCGAAACGCTGAGTTCCCTCCCGTTCTTTTTAGAACCACACAACTCACTTAAGAGAATTACCACATGGTGTTTACCGCAAACTACTTATCTTATTGCCTTTTTGCCATGTACACCTAAAATCTCATCGGATTCTGAAGTCAAAGAAGTTGTGAGATTAGTTGCACAAGTTTGTTACATATGTATATTTTCCATTGATAGGTGTATAAAGTCATAATTTTAATTTTTGTATTCAAAGCAAATGTTATTGTATTCTACGGCAGGTATTGCTTTGTGGCAATCTTAAACAAAAATAGAGAAACTTGTTTGTTTCTTTTTTGTTTTTGTAATTCATAAAGTGTTTAATTGTTTATTATATCGGTGTATTATGCAATTGTCTTTCAGTTGGTGTCATATTTACTTGTTTGTGTTTGTATAGTTCGCATTGTCGGTGTATATTTCAGTTTTCCCTACATTTGTAGTCTTTATGTAACCTCGATAACCGTTGAATTTTGTTTTCTAAATAGCAATATAAATAGGATAGGTTTGGGATTTTAGTACTAGATTTTATATAAAAAGTAGAGATTTGTTTGTTAATCTCTACTTTGTTAATACTCAGAAACCAAAATCAGAAATTGGCATAAAGTACAAGATGCTCCCTAGAAAAGCCTGCAAAGTCGCAGGTTTGCAAAGACGATAGATAGTAAGAGTATAGGAGTTGGTCTATAACCGTGTCGTTTGCGGGCGCACTGCTTGTAAAGATTGTACGCGAAGCGATCACTATCAATTTACTGTCGTCTTGAGCAAAGACTAGATACAAAGTAGGAGAATAACTTACACCTAGGTTTGTTGTTACTCTTCATAATTAAATCCAAACAAAGCCTAGCTGTTCAATAGTTAACTGTACAGAAATATTGGATAATAAAGCTGGGTTTTATGGAAACATTTTTAGATATAGTCCTATATTTTTGTTCATATTTTTTTGCCATTTAATGCCTCTTTCATGAAGCATTAAATAAAACAACAAGATCATGACGTCTTCCAAAATAAGAATTGATTAAGTTACGAAGTAAGAGTTTGTTTTGATGGGAATAAGGACATTGTGAAAGGTAAAATTCCTGTATATGTTTTCTGTTTGTTTTGTTTGTTTGTTTATTTGTTGTTTATATTTGTTTGTTGATTTGTTTCCTGTTTTTATTTAGATTGTTTATAAATATTGTGTTGGAGATTTGGAGACAGAACATAGAAGTAAAATGATAAAAAATATGTTTGCCTTGAAGCAATAACAAAAAAATGCAATTTTTAGATATTTTGAAAAACCTCTTTTTTATACATGTACTCTGTTTTACCATAGCCACGGTTACTGTAACAAATGTTTTTGTCATAGTTGTATTCAGATAATCTTCAATTGTTTGGTATACTGACAAGAGAAGTAGTCGGAAATAGACGGAAATAGTTTTCAAGGAGGTAGTAATGCTGAGGCATACACCTCTGGAGGGGGGGGGGGGATATTTCCCTTGGTAACTTTTAATTGAGGATTTGGAGATGTTCTTTAAGAGTGTGGTTTCACTTGTAATAGCACTTCTCAAAGAGATAAGGACCTGGAATCACTTTTGATATGATTTCATTTTGTTGTTTATTTCTTAGAAGATTCTGCAGATATTATTATCTTAATCCTTCTAGCCTAATATAAAGCAATGAACTCTCATCCATAATGGAATTACTATTCCGTAATGAAAAGATGGAACTTTTATACTCTCCATTGTGAGGATCATTGGGCACATTACGTAGGGATGCTCGTGTATAAAGTACAAATCTTTTGTATCGACAGAAAACAAGCAACCTTTTGCAGCTTTGATTTCAGGTTTATCTGATAAATAGTTTAGTAACTAGAAACGATGTTGGAGCATTATAGGCTCAAATTCTTAAGCCGACTACAATCGTTTAAATGTGCCTTTAAGAAATTGAAATGTAGATAAATATTAGCATGTATTACGACTTATTTGGGTTTGGATTGGAAATTGTCAATAAATACTGTAAATGATATCTGAAGATCATGATGATGTCGTGGCAACAGTGATTTTCTGCAGCGTCTTGTGAGTTGGCATGTGGTGGAGGCGGGCATCTTTATTTC
>JBAIAA010001750.1:0-65123 GCA_037893245.1 Crossaster papposus | reverse complement strand
ACTACATATTTAAGATTTGGACTACAATCGGCATATCCCTACTACTACATATTTAAGATTTGGTCTACAATCGGCATATCCCTACTACTACATATTTAAGATTTGGTCTACAATCGGCATATCCCTACTACTACATATTTAAGATTTGGTCTACAATCGGCATATCCCTACTACTACATATTTAAGATTTGGTCTACAATCGGCATATCCCTACTACTACATATTTAAGATTTGGTCTACAATCGGCATATCCCTACTACTACATATTTAAGATTTGGTCTACAATCGGCATATCCCTACTACTACATATTTAAGATTTGGTCTACAATCGGCATATCCCCACTACTACATATTTAAGATTTGGTCTACAATCGGCATATCCCTACTACTACATATTTAAGATTTGGTCTACAATCGGCATATCCCTACTACTACATATTTAAGATTTGGACTACAATCGGCATATCCCTACTACTACATATTTAAGATTTGGTCTACAATCGGCATATCCCTACTACTACATATTTAAGATTTGGTCTACAATCGGCATATCCCTACTACTACATATTTAAGATTTGGTCTACAATCGGCATATCCCTACTACTACATATTTAAGATTTGGTCTACAATCGGCATATCCCTACTACTACATATTTAAGATTTGGTCTACAATCGGCATATCCCTACTACTACATATTTAAGATTTGGTCTACAATCGGCATATCCCTACTACTACATATTTAAGATTTGGTCTACAATCGGCATATCCCCACTACTACATATTTAAGATTTGGTCTACAATCGGCATATCCCTACTACTACATATTTAACTCGAGGGCTTGTTCCCACATCAGGTGTTTATTTCTACTGCACACTTCTTTCCCTTTACATATTTAACTCGAGGGCTTGTTCCCACATCATGTGTTTATTTCTACTGCACACTTCTTTCCCTTTACATAATAATAAATGAGAGTTTGTTTTGTTATCAGATCAAATTGAGTTTTTTAAGATTTGGTCTACAATCGGCATATCCCTACTACTACATATTTAAGATTTGGTCTACAATCGGCATATCCCTACTACTACATATTTAAGATTTGGTCTACAATCGGCATATCCCTACTACTACATATTTAAGATTTGGTCTACAATCGGCATATCCCTACTACTACATATTTAAGATTTGGTCTACAATCGGCATATCCCTACTACTACATATTTAAGATTTGGTCTACAATCGGCATATCCCTACTACTACATATGTAAGATTTGGTCTACAATCGGCATATCCCTACTACTACTACATATTTAAGATTTGGTCTACAATCGGCATATCCTTACTACTACATATTTAAGATTTGGTCTACAATCGGCATATCTCTACTACTACATATTTAAGATTTGGTCTACAATCGGCATATCCCTACTACTACATATTTAAGATTTGGTCTACAATCGGCATATCCCTACTACTACATATTTAAGATTTGGTCTACAATCGGCATATCCCTACTACTACATATTTAGGATTTGGTCTACAATCGGCATATCCCTAATACTACATATTTAAGATTTGGTCTACAATCGGCATATCCCTACTACTACATATTTAAGATTTGGTCTACAATCGGCATATCCCTACTTCTACATATTTAAGATTTGGTCTACAATCGGCATATCCCTACTACTACATATTTAAGATTTGGTCCACAATCGGCATATCCCTACTACTACATATTTAAGATTTGGTCTACAATCGGCATATCCCTACTACTACATATTTAAGATTTGGTCTACAATCGGCATATCCCCACTACTACATATTTAAGATTTGGTCTACAATCGGCATATCCCTACTACTACATATTTAACTCGAGGGCTTGTTCCCACATCAGGTGTTTATTTCTACTGCACACTTCTTTCCCTTTACATATTTAACTCGAGGGCTTGTTCCCACATCAGGTGTTTATTTCTACTGCACACTTCTTTCCCTTTACATAATAATAAATGAGAGTTTGTTTTGTTATCACATCAAATTGAGTTTGTTAAGATTTGGTCTACAATCGGCATATCCCTACTACTACATATTTAAGATTTGGTCTACAATCGGCATATCCCTACTACTACATATTTAAGATTTGGTCTACAATCGGCATATCCCTACTACTACATATTTAAGATTTGGTCTACAATCGGCATATCCCTACTACTACATATTTAAGATTTGGTCTACAATCGGCATATCCCTACTACTACATATTTAAGATTTGGACTACAATCGGCATATCCCTACTACTACATATTTAAGATTTGGTCTACAATCGGCATATCCCTACTACTACATATTTAAGATTTGGTCTACAATCGGCATATCCCTACTACTACATATTTAAGATTTGGTCTACAATCGGCATATCCCTACTACTACATATTTAAGATTTGGTCTACAATCGGCATATCCCTACTACTACATATTTAAGATTTGGTCTACAATCGGCATATCCCTACTACTACATATTTAAGATTTGGTCTACAATCGGCATATCCCTACTAATACATATTTAAGATTTGGTCTACAATCGGCATATCCCTACTACTACATATTTAAGATTTGGTCTACAATCGGCATATCCCCACTACTACATATTTAAGATTTGGTCTACAATCGGCACATCCCTACTACTACATATTTAACTCGAGGGCTTGTTCCCACATCAGGTGTTTATTTCTACTGCACACTTCTTTCCCTTTACATATTTAACTCGAGGGCTTGTTCCCACATCAGGTGTTTATTTCTACTGCACACTTCTTTCCCTTTACATAATAATAAATGAGAGTTTGTTTTGTTATCACATCAAATTGAGTTTTTTAAGATTTGGTCTACAATCGGCATATCCCTACTACTACATATTTAAGATTTGGTCTACAATCGGCATATCCCTACTACTACATATTTAAGATTTGGTCTACAATCGGCATATCCCTACTACTACATATTTAAGATTTGGTCTACAATCGGCATATCCCTACTACTACATAATTAAGATTTGGTCTACAATCGGCATATCCCTACTACTACATATTTAAGATTTGGTCTACAATCGGCATATCCTTACTACTACATATTTAAGATTTGGTCTACAATCGGCATATCCCTACTACTACATATTTAAGATTTGGTCTACAATCGGCATATCCCTACTACTACATATTTAAGATTTGGTCTACAATCGGCATATCCCTACTACTACATATTTAAGATTTGGTCTACAATCGGCATATCCCTACTACTACATATTTAAGATTTGGTCTACAATCGGCATATCCCTACTACTACATATTTAAGATTTGGTCTACAATCGGCATATCCCTACTACTACATATTTAAGATTTGGTCTACAATCGGCATATCCCTACTACTACATATTTAAGATTTGGTATACAATCGGCATATCCCTACTACTACATATGTAAGATTTGGTCTACAATCGGCATATCCCTACTACTACTACATATTTAAGATTTGGTCTACAATCGGCATATCCTTACTAATACATATTTAAGATTTGGTCTACAATCGGCATATCTCTACTACTACATATTTAAGATTTGGTCTACAATCGGCATATCCCTACTACTACATATTTAAGATTTGGTCTACAATCGGCATATCCCTACTACTACATATTTAAGATTTGGTCTACAATCGGCATATCCCTACTACTACATATTTAAGATTTGGTCTACACAATCGGCATATCCCTACTACTACATATTTAAGATTTGGTCTACAATCGGCATATCCCTACTACTACATATTTAAGATTTGGTCTACAATCGGCATATCCCTACTACTACATATTTAAGATTTGGTCTACAATCGGCATATCCCTACTACTACATATTTAAGATTTGGTCTACAATCGGCATATCCCTACTACTGCTACATATTTAAGATTTGGTCTACAATCGGCATATCCCTACTACTACATATTTAAGATTTGGTCTACAATCGGCATATCCCTACTACTACATATTTAAGATTTGGTCTACAATCGGCATATCCCTACTACTACATATTTAAGATTTGGTCTACAATCGGCATATCCCTACTACTACATATTTAAGATTTGGTCTACAATCGGCATATCCCTACTACTACATATTTAAGATTTGGTCTACAATCGGCATATCCCCACTACTACATATTTAAGATTTGGTCTACAATCGGCATATCCCTACTACTACATATTTAACTCGAGGGCTTGTTCCCACATCAGGTGTTTATTTCTACTGCACACTTCTTTCCCTTTACATATTTAACTCGAGGGCTTGTTCCCACATCAGGTGTTTATTTCTACTGCACACTTCTTTCCCTTTACATAATAATAAATGAGAGTTTGTTTTGTTATCAGATCAAATTGAGTTTTTTAAGATTTGGTCTACAATCGACATATCCCTACTACTACATATTTAAGATTTGGTCTACAATCGGCATATCCCTACTACTACATATTTAAGATTTGGTCTACAATCGGCATATCCCTACTACTACATATTTAAGATTTGGTCTACAATCGGCATATCCCTACTACTACATATTTAAGATTTGGTCTACAATCGGCATATCCCTACTACTACATATTTAAGATTTGGTCTACAATCGGCATATCCCTACTACTACATATGTACGATTTGGTCTACAATCGGCATATCCCTACTACTACTACATATTTAAGATTTGGTCTACAATCGGCATATCCTTACTACTACATATTTAAGATTTGGTCTACAATCGGCATATCTCTACTACTACATATTTAAGATTTGGTCTACAATCGGCATATCCCTACTACTACATATTTAAGATTTGGTCTACAATCGGCATATCCCTACTACTACATATTTAAGATTTGGTCTACAATCGGCATATCCCTACTACTACATATTTAAGATTTGGTCTACAATCGGCATATCCCTACTACTACATATTTAAGATTTGGTCTACAATCGGCATATCCCTACTACTACATATTTAATATTTGGTCTACAATCGGCATATCCTTACTACTACATATTTAAGATTTGGTCTACAATCGGCATATCCCTACTACTACATATTTAAGATTTGGTCTACAATCGGCATATCCCTACTACTACATATTTAAGATTTGGTCTACAATCGGCATATCCCTACTACTACATATTTAAGATTTGGTCTACAATCGGCATATCCTTACTACTACATGTTTAAGATTTGGTCTACAATCGGCATATCCCTACTACTACATATTTAAGATTTGGTCTACAATCGGCATATCCCTACTACTACATATTTAAGATTTGGTCTACAATCGGCATATTCCTACTACTACATATTTAAGATTTGGTCTACAATCGGCATATCCCTACTACTACATATTTAAGATTTGGTCTACAATCGGCATATCCCTACTACTACATATTTAAGATTTGGTCTACAATCGGCATATCCCTACTACTGCTACATATTTAAGATTTGGTCTACAATCGGCATATCCCTACTACTACATATTTAAGATTTGGTCTACAATCGGCATATCCCTACTACTACATATTTAAGATTTGGTCTACAATCGGCATATCCCTACTACTACATATTTAAGATTTGGTCTACAATCGGCATATCCCTACTACTACATATTTAAGATTTGGTCTACAATCGGCATATCCCTACTACTACATATTTAAGATTTGGTCTACAATCGGCATATCCCCACTACTACATATTTAAGATTTGGTCTACAATCGGCATATCCCTACTACTACATATTTAACTCGAGGGCTTGTTCCCACATCAGGTGTTTATTTCTACTGCACACTTCTTTCCCTTTACATAATAATAAATGAGAGTTTGTTTTGTTATCAGATCAAATTGAGTTTTTTAAGATTTGGTCTACAATCGACATATCCCTACTACTACATATTTAAGATTTGGTCTACAATCGGCATATCCCTACTACTGCATATTTAAGATTTGGTCTACAATCGGCATATCCCTACTACTACATATTTAAGATTTGGTCTACAATCGGCATATCCCTACTACTACATATTTAAGATTTGGTCTACAATCGGCATATCCCTACTACTACATATTTAAGATTTGGTCTACAATCGGCATATCCCTACTACTACATATGTAAGATTTGGTCTACAATCGGCATATCCCTACTACTACTACATATTTAAGATTTGGTCTACAATCGGCATATCCTTACTACTACATATTTAAGATTTGGTCTACAATCGGCATATCTCTACTACTACATATTTAAGATTTGGTCTACAATCGGCATATCCCTACTACTACATATTTAAGATTTGGTCTACAATCGGCATATCCCTACTACTACATATTTAAGATTTGGTCTACAATCGGCATATCCCTACTACTACATATTTAGGATTTGGTCTACAATCGGCATATCCCTACTACTACATATTTAAGATTTGGTCTACAATCGGCATATCCCTACTACTACATATTTAAGATTTGGTCTACAATCGGCATATCCCTACTACTACATATTTAAGATTTGGTCTACAATCGGCATATCCCTACTACTACATATTTAAGATTTGGTCTACAATCGGCATATCCCTACTACTACATATTTAAGATTTGGTCTACAATCGGCATATCCCTACTACTACATATTTAAGATTTGGTCTACAATCGGCATATCCCTACTACTACATATTTAAGATTTGGTCTACAATCGGCATATCCCTACTACTACATATGTACGATTTGGTCTACAATCGGCATATCCCTACTACTACTACATATTTAAGATTTGGTCTACAATCGGCATATCCCTACTACTACATATTTAAGATTTGGTCTACAATCGGCATATCTCTACTACTACATATTTAAGATTTGGTCTACAATCGGCATATCCCTACTACTACATATTTAAGATTTGGTCTACAATCGGCATATCCCTACTACTACATATTTAAGATTTGGTCTACAATCGGCATATCCCTACTACTACATATTTAAGATTTGGTCTACAATCGGCATATCCCTACTACTACATATTTAAGATTTGGTCTACAATCGGCATATCCCTACTACTACATATTTAATATTTGGTCTACAATCGGCATATCCTTACTACTACATATTTAAGATTTGGTCTACAATCGGCATATCCCTACTACTACATATTTAAGATTTGGTCTACAATCGGCATATCCCTACTACTACATATTTAAGATTTGGTCTACAATCGGCATATCCCTACTACTACATATTTAAGATTTGGTCTACAATCGGCATATCCTTACTACTACATATTTAAGATTTGGTCTACAATCGGCATATCCCTACTACTACATATTTAAGATTTGGTCTACAATCGGCATATCCCTACTACTACATATTTAAGATTTGGTCTACAATCGGCATATCCCTACTACTACATATTTAAGATTTGGTCTACAATCGGCATATCCCTACTACTACATATTTAAGATTTGGTCTACAATCGGCATATCCCTACTACTACATATTTAAGATTTGGTCTACAATCGGCATATCCCTACTACTGCTACATATTTAAGATTTGGTCTACAATCGGCATATCCCTACTACTACATATTTAAGATTTGGTCTACAATCGGCATATCCCTACTACTACATATTTAAGATTTGGTCTACAATCGGCATATCCCTACTACTACATATTTAAGATTTGGTCTACAATCGGCATATCCCCACTACTACATATTTAAGATTTGGTCTACAATCGGCATATCCCTACTACTACATATTTAACTCGAGGGCTTGTTCCCACATCAGGTGTTTATTTCTACTGCACACTTCTTTCCCTTTACATAATAATAAATGAGAGTTTGTTTTGTTATCAGATCAAATTGAGTTTTTTAAGATTTGGTCTACAATCGACATATCCCTACTACTACATATTTAAGATTTGGTCTACAATCGGCATATCCCTACTACTACATATTTAAGATTTGGTCTACAATCGGCATATCCCTACTACTACATATTTAAGATTTGGTCTACAATCGGCATATCCCTACTACTACATATTTAACTCGAGTGCTTGTTCCCACATCAGGTGTTTATTTCTACTGCACACTTCTTTCCCTTTACATAATAATAAATGTGAGTTTGTTTTGTTATCAGATCAAATTGAGTTTGTTAAGATTTGGTCTACAATCGGCATATCCCTACTACTACATATTTAAGATTTGGTCTACAATCGGCATATCCCTACTACTACATATTTAAGATTTGGTCTACAATCGGCATATCCCTACTACTACATATTTAAGATTTGGTCTAGAATCGGCATATCCCTACTACTACATATTTAAGATTTGGTCTACAATCGGCATATCCCTACTACTACATATTTAAGATTTGGTCTACAATCGGCATATCCCTACTACTACATATTTAAGATTTGGTTTACAATCGGCATATCCCTACTACTACATATTTAAGATTTGGTCTACAATCGGCATATCCCTACTACTACATATTTAAGATTTGGTCTACAATCGGCATATCCCTACTACTACATATTTAAGATTTGGTCTACAATCGGCATATCCCTACTACTACATATTTAAGATTTGGTCTACAATCGGCATATCCCTACTACTACATATTTAAGATTTGGTCTACAATCGGCATATCCCTACTACTACATATTTGAGATTTGGTCTACAATCGGCATATCCCTACTACTACATATTTAAGATTTGGTCTACAATCGGCATATCCCTACTACTACATATTTAACTCGAGGGCTTGTTCCCACATCAGGTGTTTATTTCTACTGCACACTTCTTTCCCTTTACATATTTAACTCGAGGGCTTGTTCCCACATCAGGTGTTTATTTCTACTGCACACTTCTTTCCCTTTACATAATAATAAATGTGAGTTTGTTTTGTTGTCAGATCAAATTGAGTTTTGTAAGATTTGGTCTACAATCGGCATATCCCTACTACTACATATTTAACTCGAGGGCTTGTTCCCACATCAGGTGTTTATTTCTACTGCACACTTCTTTCCCTTTACATAATAATAAATGTGAGTTTGTTTTGTTATCAGATCAAATTGAGTTGTTTAAGATTTGGTATACAATCGGCATAACCCTACTACTACATATTTAACTCGAGGGCTTGTTCCCACATCAGGTGTTTATTTATAATGCACACTTCTTTCCCTTTAAATATTTAACTCGAGGGCTTGTTCCCACATCAGGTGTTTATTTCTACTGCACACTTCTTTCCCTTTACATAATAATAAATGTGAGTTTGTTTTGTTATCAGATCAAATTGAGTTTTTTAAGATTTGGTCTACAATCGGCATATCCCTACTACTACATATTTAAGATTTGGTCTACAATCGGCATATCCCTACTACTACATATTTAAGATTTGGTCTACAATCGGCATATCCCTACTACTACATATTTAACTCGAGGGCTTGTTCCCACATCAGGTGTTTATTTCTACTGCACACTTCTTTCCCTTTACATAATAATAAATGTGAGTTTGTTTTGTTATCAGATCAAATTGAGTTTGTTAAGATTTGGTCTACAATCGGCATATCCCTACTACTACATATTTAAGATTTGGTATACAATCGGCATATCCCTACTACTACATATTTAAGATTTGGTCTACAATCGGCATATCCCTACTACTACATATTTAAGATTTGGTCTACAATCGGCATATCCCTACTACTACATATTTAAGATTTGGTCTACAATCGGCATATCCCTACTACTACATATTTAAGATTTGGTCTACAATCGGCATATCCCTACTACTACATATTTAAGATTTGGTCTACAATCGGCATATCCCTACTACTACATATTTAAGATTTGGTCTACAATCGGCATATCCCTACTACTACATATTTAAGATT
Source organism: Crossaster papposus (assembly GCA_037893245.1). Taxonomy (NCBI): domain Eukaryota; kingdom Metazoa; phylum Echinodermata; class Asteroidea; order Velatida; family Solasteridae; genus Crossaster; species Crossaster papposus. The sequence continues at coordinate 55,158 of JBAIAA010001750.1, read as the reverse complement.
TGGTCTACAATCGGCATATCCCTACTACTACATATTTAAGATTTGGTCTACAATCGGCATATCCCTACTACTACATATTTAAGATTTGGTATACAATCGGCATATCCCTACTACTACATATTTAAGATTTGGTCTACAATCGGCATATCCCTACTACTACATATTTAAGATTTGGTCTACAATCGGCATATCCCTACTACTACATATTTAAGATTTGGTCTACAATCGGTATATCCCTACTACTACATATTTAAGATTTGGTCTACAATCGGCATATCCCTACTACTACATATTTAAGATTTGGTCTACAATCGGCATATCCCTACTACTACATATTTAAGATTTGGTCTACAATCGGCATATCCCTACTACTACATATTTAAGATTTGGTCTACAATCGGCATATCCCTACTACTACATATTTAAGATTTGGTCTACAATCGGCATATCCCTACTACTACATATTTAAGATTTGGTCTACAATCGGCATATCCCTACTACTACATGTTTAAGATTTGGTCTACAATCGGCATATCCCTACTACTACATATTTAAGATTTGGTCTACAATCGGCATATCCCTACTACTACATATTTAAGATTTGGTCTACAATCGGCATATCCCTACTACTACATATTTAAGATTTGGTCTACAATCGGCATATCCCTACTACTACATATTTAAGATTTGGTCTACAATCGGCATATCCCTACTACTACATATTTAAGATTTGGTCTACAATCGGCATATCCCTACTACTACATATTTGAGATTTGGTCTACAATCGGCATATCCCTACTACTACATATTTAAGATTTGGTCTACAATCGGCATATCCCTACTACTACATATTTAACTCGAGGGCTTGTTCCCACATCAGGTGTTTATTTCTACTGCACACTTCTTTCCCTTTACATATTTAACTCGAGGGCTTGTTCCCACATCAGGTGTTTATTTCTACTGCACACTTCTTTCCCTTTACATAATAATAAATGTGAGTTTGTTTTGTTATCAGATCAAATTGAGTTTTGTAAGATTTGGTCTACAATCGGCATATCCCTACTACTACATATTTAACTCGAGGGCTTGTTCCCACATCAGGTGTTTATTTCTACTGCACACTTCTTTCCCTTTACATAATAATAAATGTGAGTTTGTTTTGTTATCAGATCAAATTGAGTTGTTTAAGATTTGGTATACAATCGGCATATCCCTACTACTACATATTTAACTCGAGGGCTTGTTCCCACATCAGGTGTTTATTTATACTGCACACTTCTTTCCCTTTAAATATTTAACTCGAGGGCTTGTTCCCACATCAGGTGTTTATTTCTACTGCACACTTCTTTCCCTTTACATAATAATAAATGTGAGTTTGTTTTGTTATCAGATCAAATTGAGTTTTTTAAGATTTGGTCTACAATCGGCATATCCCTACTACTACATATTTAAGATTTGGTCTACAATCGGCATATCCCTACTACTACATATTTAAGATTTGGTCTACAATCGGCATATCCCTACTACTACATATTTAACTCGAGGGCTTGTTCCCACATCAGGTGTTTATTTCTACTGCACACTTCTTTCCCTTTACATAATAATAAATGTGAGTTTGTTTTGTTATCAGATCAAATTGAGTTTGTTAAGATTTGGTCTACAATCGGCATATCCCTACTACTACATATTTAAGATTTGGTATACAATCGGCATATCCCTACTACTACATATTTAAGATTTGGTCTACAATCGGCATATCCCTACTACTACATATTTAAGATTTGGTCTACAATCGGCATATCCCTACTACTACATATTTAAGATTTGGTCTACAATCGGCATATCCCTACTACTACATATTTAAGATTTGGTCTACAATCGGCATATCCCTACTACTACATATTTAAGATTTGGTCTACAATCGGCATATCCCTACTACTACATATTTAAGATTTGGTCTACAATCGGCATATCCCTACTACTACATATTTAAGATTTGGTCTACAATCGGCATATCCCTACTACTACATATTTAAGATTTGGTCTACAATCGGCATATCCCTACTACTACATATTTAAGATTTGGTCTACAATCGGCATATCCCTACTACTACATATTTAAGATTTGGTCTACAATCGGCATATCCCTACTACTACATATTTAAGATTTGGTCTACAATCGGCATATCCCTACTACTACATATTTAAGATTTGGTCTACAATCGGCATATCCCTACTACTACATATTTAAGATTTGGTCTACAATCGGCATATCCCTACTACTACATATTTAAGATTTGGTCTACAATCGGCTATATCCCTACTACTACATATTTAAGATTTGGTCTACAATCGGCATATCCCTACTACTACATATTTAAGATTTGGTCTACAATCGGCATATCCCTACTACTACATATTTAAGATTTGGTCTACAATCGGCATATCCCTACTACTACATATTTAAGATTTGGTCTACAATCGGCATATCCCTACTACTACATATTTAAGATTTGGTCTACAATCGGCATATCCCTACTACTACATATTTAAGATTTGGTCTACAATCGGCATATCCCTACTACTACATATTTAAGATTTGGTCTACAATCGGCATATCCCTACTACTACATATTTAAGATTTGGTCTACAATCGGCATATCCCTACTACTACATATTTAAGATTTGGTCTACAATCGGCATATCCCTACTACTACATATTTAAGATTTGGTCTACAATCGGCATATCCCTACTACTACATATTTAAGATTTGGTCTACAATCGGCATATCCCTACTACTACATATTTAAGATTTGGTCTACAATCGGCATATCCCTACTACTACATATTTAAGATTTGGTCTACAATCGGCATATCCCTACTACTACATATTTAAGATTTGGTCTACAATCGGCATATCCCTACTACTACATATTTAAGATTTGGTCTACAATCGGCATATCCCTACTACTACATATTTAAGATTTGGTCTACAATCGGCATATCCCTACTACTACATATTTAAGATTTGGTCTACAATCGGCATATCCCTACTACTACATATTTAAGATTTGGTCTACAATCGGCATATCCCTACTACTACATATTTAAGATTTGGTCTACAATCGGCATATCCCTACTACTACATATTTAAGATTTGGTCTACAATCGGCATATCCCTACTACTACATATTTAAGATTTGGTCTACAATCGGCATATCCCTACTACTACATATTTAAGATTTGGTCTACAATCGGCATATCCCTACTACTACATATTTAAGATTTGGTCTACAATCGGCATATCCCTACTACTACATATTTAAGATTTGGTCTACAATCGGCATATCCCTACTACTACATATTTAAGATTTGGTCTACAATCGGCATATCCCTACTACTACATATTTAAGATTTGGTCTACAATCGGCATATCCCTACTACTACATATTTAAGATTTGGTCTACAATCGGCATATCCCTACTACTACATATTTAAGATTTGGTCTACAATCGGCATATCCCTACTACTACATATTTAAGATTTGGTCTACAATCGGCATATCCCTACTACTACATATTTAAGATTTGGTCTACAATCGGCATATCCCTACTACTACATATTTAAGATTTGGTCTACAATCGGCATATCCCTACTACTACATATTTAAGATTTGGTCTACAATCGGCATATCCCTACTACTACATATTTAAGATTTGGTCTACAATCGGCATATCCCTACTACTACATATTTAAGATTTGGTCTACAATCGGCATATCCCTACTACTACATATTTAAGATTTGGTCTACAATCGGCATATCCCTACTACTACATATTTAAGATTTGGTCTACAATCGGCATATCCCTACTACTACATATTTAAGATTTGGTCTACAATCGGCATATCCCTACTACTACATATTTAAGATTTGGTCTACAATCGGCATATCCCTACTACTACATATTTAAGATTTGGTCTACAATCGGCATATCCCTACTACTACATATTTAAGATTTGGTCTACAATCGGCATATCCCTACTACTACATATTTAAGATTTGGTCTACAATCGGCATATCCCTACTACTACATATTTAAGATTTGGTCTACAATCGGCATATCCCTACTACTACATATTTAAGATTTGGTCTACAATCGGCATATCCCTACTACTACATATTTAAGATTTGGTCTACAATCGGCATATCCCTACTACTACATATTTAAGATTTGGTCTACAATCGGCATATCCCTACTACTACATATTTAAGATTTGGTCTACAATCGGCATATCCCTACTACTACATATTTAAGATTTGGTCTACAATCGGCATATCCCTACTACTACATATTTAAGATTTGGTCTACAATCGGCATATCCCTACTACTACATATTTAAGATTTGGTCTACAATCGGCATATCCCTACTACTACATATTTAAGATTTGGTCTACAATCGGCATATCCCTACTACTACATATTTAAGATTTGGTCTACAATCGGCATATCCCTACTACTACATATTTAAGATTTGGTCTACAATCGGCATATCCCTACTACTACATATTTAAGATTTGGCTACAATCGGCATATCCCTACTACTACATATTTAAGATTTGGTCTACAATCGGCATATCCCTACTACTACATATTTAAGATTTGGTCTACAATCGGCATATCCCTACTACTACATATTTAAGATTTGGTCTACAATCGGCATATCCCTACTACTACATATTTAAGATTTGGTCTACAATCGGCATATCCCTACTACTACATATTTAAGATTTGGTCTACAATCGGCATATCCCTACTACTACATATTTAAGATTTGGTCTACAATCGGCATATCCCTACTACTACATATTTAAGATTTGGTCTACAATCGGCATATCCCTACTACTACATATTTAAGATTTGGTCTACAATCGGCATATCCCTACTACTACATATTTAAGATTTGGTCTACAATCGGCATATCCCTACTACTACATATTTAAGATTTGGTCTACAATCGGCATATCCCTACTACTACATATTTAAGATTTGGTCTACAATCGGCATATCCCTACTACTACATATTTAAGATTTGGTCTACAATCGGCATATCCCTACTACTACATATTTAAGATTTGGTCTACAATCGGCATATCCCTACTACTACATATTTAAGATTTGGTCTACAATCGGCATATCCCTACTACTACATATTTAAGATTTGGTCTACAATCGGCATATCCCTACTACTACATATTTAAGATTTGGTCTACAATCGGCATATCCCTACTACTACATATTTAAGATTTGGTCTACAATCGGCATATCCCTGACTACTACATATTTAAGATTTGGTCTACAATCGGCATATCCCTACTACTACATATTTAAGATTTGGTCTACAATCGGCATATCCCTACTACTACATATTTAAGATTTGGTCTACAATCGGCATATCCCTACTACTACATATTTAAGATTTGGTCTACAATCGGCATATCCCTACTACTACATATTTAAGATTTGGTCTACAATCGGCATATCCCTACTACTACATATTTAAGATTTGGTCTACAATCGGCATATCCCTACTACTACATATTTAAGATTTGGTCTACAATCGGCATATCCCTACTACTACATATTTAAGATTTGGTCTACAATCGGCATATCCCTACTACTACATATTTAAGATTTGGTCTACAATCGGCATATCCCTACTACTACATATTTAAGATTTGGTCTACAATCGGCATATCCCTACTACTACATATTTAAGATTTGGTCTACAATCGGCATATCCCTACTACTACATATTTAAGATTTGGTCTACAATCGGCATATCCCTACTACTACATATTTAAGATTTGGTCTACAATCGGCATATCCCTACTACTACATATTTAAGATTTGGTCTACAATCGGCATATCCCTACTACTACATATTTAAGATTTGGTCTACAATCGGCATATCCCTACTACTACATATTTAAGATTTGGTCTACAATCGGCATATCCCTACTACTACATATTTAAGATTTGGTCTACAATCGGCATATCCCTACTACTACATATTTAAGATTTGGTCTACAATCGGCATATCCCTACTACTACATATTTAAGATTTGGTCTACAATCGGCATATCCCTACTACTACATATTTAAGATTTGGTCTACAATCGGCATATCCCTACTACTACATATTTAAGATTTGGTCTACAATCGGCATATCCCTACTACTACATATTTAAGATTTGGTCTACAATCGGCATATCCCAACTACTACATATTTAAGATTTGGTCTACAATCGGCATATCCCTACTACTACATATTTAAGATTTGGTCTACAATCGGCATATCCCTACTACTACATATTTAAGATTTGGTCTACAATCGGCATATCCCTACTACTACATATTTAAGATTTGGTCTACAATCGGCATATCCCTACTACTACATATTTAAGATTTGGTCTACAATCGGCATATCCCAACTACTACATATTTAAGATTTGGTCTACAATCGGCATATCCCTACTACTACATATTTAAGATTTGGTCTACAATCGGCATATCCCTACTACTACATATTTAAGATTTGGTCTACAATCGGCATATCCCTACTACTACATATTTAAGATTTGGTCTACAATCGGCATATCCCTACTACTACATATTTAAGATTTGGTCTACAATCGGCATATCCCTACTACTACATATTTAAGATTTGGTCTACAATCGGCATATCTCTACTACTACATATTTAAGATTTGGTCTACAATCGGCATATCCCTACTATTACATATTTAAGATTTGGTCTACAATCGGCATATCCCTACTACTACATATTTAAGATTTGGTCTACAATCGGCATATCCCTACTACTACATATTTAAGATTTGGTCTACAATCGGCATATCCCTACTACTACATATTTAAGATTTGGTCTACAATCGGCATATCCCTACTACTACATATTTAAGATTTGGTCTACAATCGGCATATCCTACTACTACATATTTAAGATTTGGTCTACAATCGGCATATCCCTACTACTACATATTTAAGATTTGGTCTACAATCGGCATATCCCTACTACTACATATTTAAGATTTGGTCTACAATCGGCATATCCCTACTACTACATATTTAAGATTTGGTCTACAATCGGCATATCCCTACTACTACATATTTAAGATTTGGTCTACAATCGGCATATCCCTACTACTACATATTTAAGATTTGGTCTACAATCGGCATATCCCTACTACTACATATTTAAGATTTGGTCTACAATCGGCATATCCCTACTACTACACATTTAAGATTTGGTCTACAATCGGCATATCCCTACTACTACATATTTAAGATTTGGTCTACAATCGGCATATCCCTACTACTACATATTTAAGATTTGGTCTACAATCGGCATATCCCTACTACTACATATTTAAGATTTGGTCTACAATCGGCATATCCCTACTACTACATATTTAAGATTTGGTCTACAATCGGCATATCCCTACTACTACATATTTAAGATTTGGTCTACAATCGGCATATCCCTACTACTACATATTTAAGATTTGGTCTACAATCGGCATATCCCTACTACTACATATTTAACTCGAGGGCTTGTTCCCACATCAGGTGTTTATTTCTACTGCACACTTCTTTCCCTTTACATAATACTAAATGTGAGTTTGTTTTGTTATCAGATCAAATTGAGTTTTTTAAGATTTGGTCTACAATCGGCATATCCCTACTACTACATATTTAAGATTTGGTCTACAATCGGCATATCCCTACTACTACATATTTAAGATTTGGTATACAATCGGCATATCCCTACTACTACATATTTAAGATTTGGTCTACAATCGGCATATCCCTACTACTACATATTTAAGATTTGGTCTACAATCGGCATATCCCTACTACTACATATTTAAGATTTGGTCTACAATCGGCATATCCCTACTACTACATATTTAAGATTTGGTCTACAATCGGCATATCCCTACTACTACATATTTAAGATTTGGTCTACAATCGGCATATCCCAACTACTACATATTTAAGATTTGGTCTACAATCGGCATATCCCTACTACTACATATTTAAGATTTGGTCTACAATCGGCATATCCCTACTACTACATATTTAAGATTTGGTCTACAATCGGCATATCCCTACTACTACATATTTAAGATTTGGTCTACAATCGGCATATCCCTACTACTACATATTTAAGATTTGGTCTACAATCGGCATATCCCTACTACTACATATTTAAGATTTGGTCTACAATCGGCATATCTCTACTACTACATATTTAAGATTTGGTCTACAATCGGCATATCCCTACTATTACATATTTAAGATTTGGTCTACAATCGGCATATCCCTACTACTACATATTTAAGATTTGGTCTACAATCGGCATATCCCTACTACTACATATTTAAGATTTGGTCTACAATCGGCATATCCCTACTACTACATATTTAAGATTTGGTCTACAATCGGCATATCCCTACTACTACATATTTAAGATTTGGTCTACAATCGGCATATTCCTACTACTTACATATTTAAGATTTGGTCTACAATCGGCATATCCCTACTACTACATATTTAAGATTTGGTCTACAATCGGCATATCCCTACTACTACATATTTAAGATTTGGTCTACAATCGGCATATCCCTACTACTACATATTTAAGATTTGGTCTACAATCGGCATATCCCTACTACTACATATTTAAGATTTGGTCTACAATCGGCATATCCCTACTACTACATATTTAAGATTTGGTCTACAATCGGCATATCCTACTACTACATATTTAAGATTTGGTCTACAATCGGCATATCCCTACTACTACACATTAAGATTTGGTCTACAATCGGCATATCCCTACTACTACATATTTAAGATTTGGTCTACAATCGGCATATCCCTACTACTACATATTTAAGATTTGGTCTACAATCGGCATATCCCTACTACTACATATTTAAGATTTGGTCTACAATCGGCATATCCCTACTACTACATATTTAAGATTTGGTCTACAATCGGCATATCCCTACTACTACATATTTAAGATTTGGTCTACAATCGGCATATCCCTACTACTACATATTTAAGATTTGGTCTACAATCGGCATATCCCTACTACTACATATTTAACTCGAGGGCTTGTTCCCACATCAGGTGTTTATTTCTACTGCACACTTCTTTCCCTTTACATAATACTAAATGTGAGTTTGTTTTGTTATCAGATCAAATTGAGTTTTTTAAGATTTGGTCTACAATCGGCATATCCCTACTACTACATATTTAAGATTTGGTCTACAATCGGCATATCCCTACTACTACATATTTAAGATTTGGTCTACAATCGGCATATCCCTACTACTACATATTTAAGATTTGGTCTACAATCGGCATATCCCTACTACTACATATTTAACTCGAGGGCTTGTTCCCACATCAGGTGTTTATTTCTACTGCACACTTCTTTCCCTTTACATAATAATAAATGTGAGTTTGTTTTGTTATCAGATCAAATTGAGTTTTTTAAGATTTGGTCTACAATCGGCATATCCCTACTACTACATATTTAAGATTTGGTCTACAATCGGCATATCCCTACTACTACATATTTAAGATTTGGTCTACAATCGGCATATCCCTACTACTACATATTTAAGATTTGGTCTACAATCGGCATATCCCTACTACTACATATTTAAGATTTGGTCTACAATCGGCATATCCCTACTACTACATATTTAAGATTTGGTCTACAATCGGCATATCCCTACTACTACATATTTAAGATTTGGTCTACAATCGGCATATCCCTACTACTACATATTTAAGATTTGGTCTACAATCGGCATATTCCCTACTACTACATATTTAAGATTTGGTCTACAATCGGCATATCCCTACTACTACATATTTAAGATTTGGTCTACAATCGCATATCCTACTACTACACTATTTAAGATTTGGTCTACAATCGGCATATCCCTACTACTACATATTTAAGATTTGGTCTACAATCGGCATATCCCTACTACTACATATTTAAGATTTGGTCTACAATCGGCATATCCCTACTACTACATATTTAAGATTTGGTCTACAATCGGCATATCCCTACTACTACATATTTAAGATTTGGTCTACAATCGGCATATCCCTACTACTACATATTTAAGATTTGGTCTACAATCGGCATATTCCTACTACTACATATTTAAGATTTGGTCTACAATCGGCATATCCCTACTACTACATATTTAAGATTTGGTCTACAATCGGCATATCCCTACTACTACATATTTAAGATTTGGTCTACAATCGGCATATCCCCACTACTACATATTTAAGATTTGGTCTACAATCGGCATATCCCTACTACTACATATTTAAGATTTGGTCTACAATCGGCATATCCCTACTACTACATATTTAAGATTTGGTCTACAATCGGCATATCCCTACTACTACATATTTAAGATTTGGTCTACAATCGGCATATTCCTACTACTACATATTTAAGATTTGGTCTACAATCGGCATATCCCTACTACTACATATTTAAGATTTGGTCTACAATCGGCATATCCCTACTACTACATATTTAAGATTTGGTCTACAATCGGCATATCCCTACTACTACATATTCAAGATTTGGTCTACAATCGGCATATCCCTACTACTACATATTTAAGATTTGGTCTACAATCGGCATATCCCAACTACTACATATTTAAGATTTGGTCTACAATCGGCATATCCCTACTACTACATATTTAAGATTTGGTCTACAATCGGCATATCCCTACTACTACATATTTAAGATTTGGTCTACAATCGGCATATCCCTACTACTACATATTTAAGATTTGGTCTACAATCGGCATATCCCTACTACTACATATTTAAGATTTGGTCTACAATCGGCATATCCCAACTACTACATATTTAAGATTTGGTCTACAATCGGCATATCCCTACTACTACATATTTAAGATTTGGTCTACAATCGGCATATCCCTACTACTACATATTTAAGATTTGGTCTACAATCGGCATATCCCTACTACTACATATTTAAGATTTGGTCTACAATCGGCATATCCCTACTACTACATATTTAAGATTTGGTCTACAATCGGCATATCCCTACTACTACATATTTAAGATTTGGTCTACAATCGGCATATCTCTACTACTACATATTTAAGATTTGGTCTACAATCGGCATATCCCTACTATTACATATTTAAGATTTGGTCTACAATCGGCATATCCCTACTACTACATATTTAAGATTTGGTCTACAATCGGCATATCCCTACTACTACATATTTAAGATTTGGTCTACAATCGGCATATCCCTACTACTACATATTTAAGATTTGGTCTACAATCGGCATATCCCTACTACTACATATTTAAGATTTGGTCTACAATCGGCATATTCCTACTACTACATATTTAAGATTTGGTCTACAATCGGCATATCCCTACTACTACATATTTAAGATTTGGTCTACAATCGGCATATCCCTACTACTACATATTTAAGATTTGGTCTACAATCGGCATATCCCTACTACTACATATTTAAGATTTGGTCTACAATCGGCATATCCCTACTACTACATATTTAAGATTTGGTCTACAATCGGCATATCCCTACTACTACATATTTAAGATTTGGTCTACAATCGGCATATCCCTACTACTACATATTTAAGATTTGGTCTACAATCGGCATATCCCTACTACTACACATTTAAGATTTGGTCTACAATCGGCATATCCCTACTACTACATATTTAAGATTTGGTCTACAATCGGCATATCCCTACTACTACATATTTAAGATTTGGTCTACAATCGGCATATCCCTACTACTACATATTTAAGATTTGGTCTACAATCGGCATATCCCTACTACTACATATTTAAGATTTGGTCTACAATCGGCATATCCCTACTACTACATATTTAAGATTTGGTCTACAATCGGCATATCCCTACTACTACATATTTAAGATTTGGTCTACAATCGGCATATCCCTACTACTACATATTTAACTCGAGGGCTTGTTCCCACATCAGGTGTTTATTTCTACTGCACACTTCTTTCCCTTTACATAATACTAAATGTGAGTTTGTTTTGTTATCAGATCAAATTGAGTTTTTTAAGATTTGGTCTACAATCGGCATATCCCTACTACTACATATTTAAGATTTGGTCTACAATCGGCATATCCCTACTACTACATATTTAAGATTTGGTATACAATCGGCATATCCCTACTACTACATATTTAAGATTTGGTCTACAATCGGCATATCCCTACTACTACATATTTAAGATTTGGTCTACAATCGGCATATCCCTACTACTACATATTTAAGATTTGGTCTACAATCGGCATATCCCTACTACTACATATTTAAGATTTGGTCTACAATCGGCATATCCCTACTACTACATATTTAAGATTTGGTCTACAATCGGCATATCCCAACTACTACATATTTAAGATTTGGTCTACAATCGGCATATCCCTACTACTACATATTTAAGATTTGGTCTACAATCGGCATATCCCTACTACTACATATTTAAGATTTGGTCTACAATCGGCATATCCCTACTACTACATATTTAAGATTTGGTCTACAATCGGCATATCCCTACTACTACATATTTAAGATTTGGTCTACAATCGGCATATCCCTACTACTACATATTTAAGATTTGGTCTACAATCGGCATATCTCTACTACTACATATTTAAGATTTGGTCTACAATCGGCATATCCCTACTATTACATATTTAAGATTTGGTCTACAATCGGCATATCCCTACTACTACATATTTAAGATTTGGTCTACAATCGGCATATCCCTACTACTACATATTTAAGATTTGGTCTACAATCGGCATATCCCTACTACTACATATTTAAGATTTGGTCTACAATCGGCATATCCCTACTACTACATATTTAAGATTTGGTCTACAATCGGCATATTCCTACTACTACATATTTAAGATTTGGTCTACAATCGGCATATCCCTACTACTACATATTTAAGATTTGGTCTACAATCGGCATATCCCTACTACTACATATTTAAGATTTGGTCTACAATCGGCATATCCCTACTACTACATATTTAAGATTTGGTCTACAATCGGCATATCCCTACTACTACATATTTAAGATTTGGTCTACAATCGGCATATCCCTACTACTACATATTTAAGATTTGGTCTACAATCGGCATATCCCTACTACTACATATTTAAGATTTGGTCTACAATCGGCATATCCCTACTACTACACATTTAAGATTTGGTCTACAATCGGCATATCCCTACTACTACATATTTAAGATTTGGTCTACAATCGGCATATCCCTACTACTACATATTTAAGATTTGGTCTACAATCGGCATATCCCTACTACTACATATTTAAGATTTGGTCTACAATCGGCATATCCCTACTACTACATATTTAAGATTTGGTCTACAATCGGCATATCCCTACTACTACATATTTAAGATTTGGTCTACAATCGGCATATCCCTACTACTACATATTTAAGATTTGGTCTACAATCGGCATATCCCTACTACTACATATTTAACTCGAGGGCTTGTTCCCACATCAGGTGTTTATTTCTACTGCACACTTCTTTCCCTTTACATAATACTAAATGTGAGTTTGTTTTGTTATCAGATCAAATTGAGTTTTTTAAGATTTGGTCTACAATCGGCATATCCCTACTACTACATATTTAAGATTTGGTCTACAATCGGCATATCCCTACTACTACATATTTAAGATTTGGTCTACAATCGGCATATCCCTACTACTACATATTTAAGATTTGGTCTACAATCGGCATATCCCTACTACTACATATTTAACTCGAGGGCTTGTTCCCACATCAGGTGTTTATTTCTACTGCACACTTCTTTCCCTTTACATAATAATAAATGTGAGTTTGTTTTGTTATCAGATCAAATTGAGTTTTTTAAGATTTGGTCTACAATCGGCATATCCCTACTACTACATATTTAAGATTTGGTCTACAATCGGCATATCCCTACTACTACATATTTAAGATTTGGTCTACAATCGGCATATCCCTACTACTACATATTTAAGATTTGGTCTACAATCGGAATATCCCTACTACTACATATTTAAGATTTGGTCTACAATCGGCATATCCCTACTACTACATATTTAAGATTTGGTCTACAATCGGCATATCCCTACTACTACATATTTAAGATTTGGTCTACAATCGGCATATCCCTACTACTACATATTTAAGATTTGGTCTACAATCGGCATATCCCTACTACTACATATTTAACTCGAGGGCTTGTTCCCACATCAGGTGTTTATTTCTACTGCACACTTCTTTCCCTTTACATAATACTAAATGTGAGTTTGTTTTGTTATCAGATCAAATTGAGTTTTTTAAGATTTGGTCTACAATCGGCATATCCCTACTACTACATATTTAGGATTTGGTCTACAATCGGCATATCCCTACTACTACATATTTAAGATTTGGTCTACAATCGGCATATCCCTACTACTACATATTCAAGATTTGGTCTACAATCGGCATATCCCTACTACTACATATTTAACTCGAGGGCTTGTTCCCACATCAGGTGTTTATTTCTACTGCACACTTCTTTCCCTTTACATAATAATAAATGTGAGTTTGTTTTGTTATCAGATCAAATTGAGTTTTTTAAGATTTGGTCTACAATCGGCATATCCCTACTACTACATATTTAAGATTTGGTCTACAATCGGCATATCCCTACTACTACATATTTAACTCGAGGGCTTGTTCCCACATCAGGTGTTTATTTCTACTGCACACTTCTTTCCCTTTACATAATAATAAATGTGAGTTTGTTTTGTTATCAGATCAAATTGAGTTTTTTAAGATTTGGTCTACAATCGGCATATCCCTACTACTACATATTTAAAATTTGGTCTACAATCGGCATATTTCTACTACTACATATTTAAGATTTGGTCTACAATCGGCATATCCCTACTACTACATATTTAAGATTTGGTCTACAATCGGCATATCCCTACTACTACATATTTAAGATTTGGTCTACAATCGGCATATCCCTACTACTACATATTTAAGATTTGGTCTACAATCGGCATATCCCTACTACTACATATTTAAGATTTGGTCTACAATCGGCATATCCCTACTACTAAATATTTAAGATTTGGTCTACAATCGGCATATCCCTACTACTACATATTTAAGATTTGGTCTACAATCGGCATATCCCTACTACTACATATTTAAGATTTGGTCTACAATCGGCATATCCCTACTACTACATATTTAAGATTTGGTCTACAATCGGCATATCCCTACTACTACATATTTAAGATTTGGTCTACAATCAGCATATCCCTACTACTACATATTTAAGATTTGGTCTACAATCGGCATATCCCTACTACTACATATTTAAGATTTGGTCTACAATCGGCATATCCCTACTACTACATATTTAAGATTTGGTCTACAATCGGCATATCCCTACTACTACATATTTAAGATTTGGTCTACAATCGGCATATCCCTACTACTACATATTTAAGATTTGGTCTACAATCGGCATATCCCTACTACTACATATTTAACTCGAGGGCTTGTTCCCACATCAGGTGTTTATTTCTACTGCACACTTCTTTCCCTTTACATAATAATAAATGTGAGTTTGTTTTGTTATCAGATCAAATTGAGTTTTTTAAGATTTGGTCTACAATCGGCATATCCCTACTACTACATATTTAAGATTTGGTATACAATCGGCATATCCCTACTACTACATATTTCAGATTTGGTCTACAATCGGCATATCCCTACTACTACATATTTAAGATTTGGTCTACAATCGGCATATCCCTACTACTACATATTTAACTCGAGGGCTTGTTCCCACATCAGGTGTTTATTTCTACTGCACACTTCTTTCCCTTTACATAATAATAAATGTGAGTTTGTTTTGTTATCAGATCAAATTGAGTGTTTTAAGATTTGGTCTACAATCGGCATATCCCTACTACTACATATTTAAGATTTGGTCTACAATCGGCATATCCCTACTACTACATGTTTAAGATTTGGTCTACAATCGGCATATCCCTAATACTACATATTTAAGATTTGGTCTACAATCGGCATATCCCTACTACTACATATTTAAGATTTGGTCTACAATCGGCATATCCCTACTACTACATATTTAAGATTTGGTCTACAATCGGCATATCCCTACTACTACATATTTAAGATTTGGTCTACAATCGGCATATCCCTACTACTACATATTTAAGATTTGGTCTACAATCGGCATATCCCTACTACTACATATTTAAGATTTGGTCTACAATCGGCATATCCCTACTACTACATATTTAAGATTTGGTCTTCCATCGGCTTATCCCTACTACTACATATTTAAGATTTGGTCTACAATCGGCATATCCCCACTACTACATATTTAAGATTTGGTCTACAATCGGCATATCCCTACTACTACATAATTAAGATTTGGTCTACAATCGGCATATCCCTACTACTACATATTTAAGATTTGGTCTACAATCGGCATATCCCTACTACTACATATTTAAGATTTGGTCTACAATCGGCATATCCCTACTACTACATATTTAACTCGAGGGCTTGTTCCCACATCAGGTGTTTATTTCTACTGCACACTTCTTTCCCTTTACATAATAATAAATGTGAGTTTGTTTTGTTATCAGATCAAATTGAGTTTTTTAAGATTTGGTCTACAATCGGCATATCCCTACTACTACATATTTAAGATTTGGTCTACAATCGGCATATCCCTACTACTACATATTTAAGATTTGGTCTACAATCGGCATATTCATACTACTACATATTTAAGATTTGGTCTACAATCGGCATATCCCTACTACTACATATTTAACTCGAGGGCTTGTTCCCACATCAGGTGTTTATTTCTACTGCACACTTCTTTCCCTTTACATAATAATAAATGTGAGTTTGTTTTGTTATCAGATCAAATCGAGTTTTTTTAAGATTTGGTCTACAATCGGCATATCCCTACTACTACATATTTAAGATTTGGTCTACAATCGGCATATCCCTACTACTACATATTTAACTCGAGGGCTTGTTCCCACATCAGGTGTTTATTTCTACTGCACACTTCTTTCCCTTTACATAATAATAAATGTGAGTTTGTTTTGTTATCAGATCAAATTGAGTTTTTTAAGATTTGGTCTACAATCGGCATATCCCTACTACTACATATTTAAGATTTGGTCTACAATCGGCATATCCCTACTACTACATATTTAAGATTTGGTCTACAATCGGCATATCCCTACTACTACATATTTAAGATTTGGTCTACAATCGGCATATCCCTACTACTACATATTTAAGATTTGGTCTTCCATCGGCTTATCCCTACTACTACATATTTAAGATTTGGTCTACAATCGGCATATCCCCACTACTACATATTTAAGATTTGGTCTACAATCGGCATATCCCTACTACTACATAATTAAGATTTGGTCTACAATCGGCATATCCCTACTACTACATATTTAAGATTTGGTCTACAATCGGCATATCCCTACTACTACATATTTAAGATTTGGTCTACAATCGGCATATCCCTACTACTACATATTTAACTCGAGGGCTTGTTCCCACATCAGGTGTTTATTTCTACTGCACACTTCTTTCCCTTTACATAATAATAAATGTGAGTTTGTTTTGTTATCAGATCAAATTGAGTTTTTTAAGATTTGGTCTACAATCGGCATATCCCTACTACTACATATTTAAGATTTGGTCTACAATCGGCATATCCCTACTACTACATATTTAAGATTTGGTCTACAATCGGCATATTCATACTACTACATATTTAAGATTTGGTCTACAATCGGCATATCCCTACTACTACATATTTAACTCGAGGGCTTGTTCCCACATCAGGTGTTTATTTCTACTGCACACTTCTTTCCCTTTACATAATAATAAATGTGAGTTTGTTTTGTTATCAGATCAAATCGAGTTTTTTTAAGATTTGGTCTACAATCGGCATATCCCTACTACTACATATTTAAGATTTGGTCTACAATCGGCATATCCCTACTACTACATATTTAACTCGAGGGCTTGTTCCCACATCAGGTGTTTATTTCTACTGCACACTTCTTTCCCTTTACATAATAATAAATGTGAGTTTGTTTTGTTATCAGATCAAATTGAGTTTTTTAAGATTTGGTCTACAATCGGCATATCCCTACTACTACATATTTAAGATTTGGTCTACAATCGGCATATCCCTACTACTACATATTTAAGATTTGGTCTACAATTGGCATATCCCTACTACTACATATTTAACTCGAGGGCTTGTTCCCACATCAGGTGTTTATTTCTACTGCACACTTCTTTCCCTTTACATAATAATAAATGTGAGTTTGTTTTGTTATCAGATCAAATTGAGTGTTTTAAGATTTGGTCTACAATCGGCATATCCCTACTACTACATATTTAAGATTTGGTCTACAATCGGCATATCCCTACTACTACATATTTAAGATTTGGTCTACAATCGGCATATCCCTACTACTACATATTTAAGATTTGGTCTACAATCGGCATATCCCTACTACTACATATTTAATATTTGGTCTACAATCGGCATTTCCCTACTACTACATATTTAAGATTTGGTCTACAATCGGCATATCCCTACTACTACATATTTAAGATTTGGTCTACAATCGGCATATCCCTACTACTACATATTTAAGATTTGGTCTACAATCGGCATATCCCCACTACTACATATTTAAGATTTGGTCTACAATCGGCATATCCCTACTACTACATATTTAAGATTTGGTCTACAATCGGCATATCCCTACTACTACATATTTAAGATTTGGTCTTCAATCGGCATATCCCTACTACTACATGTTTAAGATTTGGTCTACAATCGGCATATCCCTACTACTACATATTTAAGATTTGGTCTACAATCGGCATCTCCCTACTACTACATATTTAAGATTTGGTCTACAATCGGCATATCCCTACTACTACATATTTAAGATTTGGTCTACAATCGGCATATCCCTACTACTACATATTTAAGATTTGGTCTACAATCGGCATATCCCTACTACTACATATTTAAGATTTGGTCTACAATCGGCATATCCCTACTACTACATATTTAACTCAATGGCTTGTTCCCACATCAGGTGTTTATTTATACTGCACACTTCTTTCCCTTTACATATTCAACTCGAGGGCTACAATCGGCATATCCCTACTACTACATATTTAAGATTTGGTCTACAATCGGCATATCCCTACTACTACATATTTAAGATTTGGTCTACAATCGGCATATCCCTACTACTACATATTTAAGATTTGGTCTACAATCGGCATATCCCTACTACTACATATTTAAGATTTGGTCTACAATCGGCATATCCCTACTACTACATATTTAAGATTTGGTCTACAATCGGCATATCCCTACTACTACATATTTAACTCGAGGGTTTGTTCCCACACCAGGTGTTTATTTATACTGCACACTTCTTTCCCTTTACATATTTAACTCGAAGGCTTGTTCCCACATCAGGTGTTTATTTCTACTGCACACTTCTTTCCCTTTACATAATAATAAATGTGAGTTTGTTTTGTTATCAGATCAAATTGAGTTTTTTAAGATTTGGTCTACAATCGGCATATCCCTACTACTACATATTTAAGATTTGGTCTACAAACGGCATATCCCTACTACTACATATTTAAGATTTGGTCTACAATCGGCATATCCCTACTACTACATATTTAAGATTTGGTCTACAATCGGCATATCCCTACTACTACATATTTAAGAGTTGGTCTACAATCGGCATATCCCTACTACTACATATTTAAGATTTGGTCTGCAATCGGCATATCCCTACTACTACATATTTAAGATTTGGTCTACAATCGGCATATCCCTACTACTACATATTTAAGATTTGGTCTACAATCGGCATATCCCTACTACTACATATTTAACTCGAGGGCTTGTTCCCACATCAGGTGTTTATTTCTACTGCACACTTCTTTCCCTTTACATAATAATAAATGTGAGTTTGTTTTGTTATCAGATCAAATTGAGTTTTTTAAGATTTGGTCTACAATCGGCATATCCCTACTACTACCTATTTAAGATTTGGTCTACAATCGGCATATCCCTACTACTACATATTTAAGATTTGGTCTACAATCGGCATATCCCTACAAATACATATTTAAGATTTGGTCTACAATCGGCATATCCCTACTACTACATATTTAACTCGAGGGCTTGTTCCCACATCAGGTGTTTATTTATACTGCACACTTCTTTCCCTTTACATAATAATAAATGTGAGTTTGTTTTGTTATCAGATCAAATTGAGTTTTTTAAGATTTGGTCTACAATCGGCATATCCCTACTACTACATATTTAAGATTTGGTCTACAATCGGCATATCCCTACTACTACATATTTAAGATTTGGTCTACAATCGGCATATCCCTACTACTACTACATATTTAAGATTTGGTCTACAATCGGCATATCCCTACTACTACATATTTAAGATTTGGTCTACAATCGGCATATCCCTACTACTACATATTTAAGATTTGGTCTACAATCGGCATATCCCTACTACTACATATTTAAGATTTGGTCTACAATCGGCATATCCCTACTACTACATATTTAAGATTTGGTCTACAATCGGCATATCCCTACTACTACATATTTAAGATTTGGTCTACAATCGGCATATCCCTACTACTACATATTTAAGATTTGGTCTACAATCGGCATATCCCTACTACTACATATTTAACTCCAGGGCTTGTTCCCACATCAGGTGTTTATTAAACTGCACACTTCTTTCCCTTTACATATTTAACTCGAGGGCTTGTTCCCACATCAGGTGTTTATTTCTACTGCACACTTCTTTCCCTTTACATAATAATAAATGTGAGTTTGTTTTGTTATCAGATCAAATTGAGTTTTTTAAGATTTGGTCTACAATCGGCATATCCCTACTACTACATATTTAACTCGTGGGCTTGTTCCCACATCAGGTGTTTATTTCTACTGCACACTTATTTCCCTTTATATATTTAACTCGAGGGCTTGTTCCCACATCAGGTGTTTATTTCTACTGCACACTTCTTTCCCTTTACATAATAATAAATGTGAGTTTGTTTTGTTATCAGATCAAATTGAGTTTTTTAAGATTTGGTCTACAATCGGCAAATCCCTACTACTACATATTTAAGATTTGGTCTACAATCGGCATATCTCTACTACTACATATTTAAGATTTGGTCTACAATCGGCATATCCCTACTACTACATATTTAAGATTTGGTCTACAATCGGCATATCCCTACTACTACATATTTAAGATTTGGTCTACAATCGGCATATACCTACTACTACATATTTAAGATTTGGTCTACAATCGGCATATCCCTACTACTACATATTTAAGATTTGGTCTACAATCGGCATATCCCTACTACTACATATTTAAGATTTGGTCTACAATCGGCATATCCCTACTACTACATATTTAAGATTTGGTCTACAATCGGCATATCCCTACTACTACATATTTAAGATTTGGTCTACAATCGGCATATCCCTACTACTACATATTTAACTCGAGGGCTTGTTCCCACATCAGGTGTTTATTTCTACTGCACACTTCTTTCCCTTTACATAATAATAAATGTGAGTTTGTTTTGTTATCAGATGAAATTGAGTTTTTTAAGATTTGGTCTACAATCGGCATATCCCTACTACTACCTATTTAAGATTTGGTCTACAATCGGCATATCCCTACTACTACCTATTTAAGATTTGGTCTACAATCGGCATATCCCTACTACTACATATTTAAGATTTGGTCTACAATCGGCATATCCCTACTACTACATATTTAAGATTTGGTCTACAATCGGCATATCCCTACTACTACATATTTAAGATTTGGTCTACAATCGGCATATCCCTACTACTACATATTTAAGATTTGGTATACAATCGGCATATCCCTACTACTACATATTTAACTCGAGGGCTTGTTCCCACATCAGGTGTTTATTTATACTGCACACTTCTTTCCCTTTACATATTTAACTCGAGGGCTTGTTCCCACATCAGGTGTTTATTTCTACTGCACACTTCTTTCCCTTTACATAATAATAAATGTGAGTTTGTTTTGTTATCAGATCAAATTGAGTTTTTTAAGATTTGGTCTACAATCGGCATATCCCTACTACTACATATTTAAGATTTGGTCTACAATCGGCATATCCCTACTACTACATATTTAAGATTTGGTCTACAATCGGCATATCCCTACTACTACATATTTAAGATTTGGTCTACAATCGGCATATCCCTACTACTACATATTTAAGATTTGGTCTACAATCGGCATATCCCTACTACTACATATTTAAGATTTGGTCTACAATCGGCATATCCCTACTACTACATATTTAAGATTTGGTCTACAATCGGCATATCCCTACTACTACATATTTAAGATTTGGTCTACAATCGGCATATCCCTACTACTACATATTTAAGATTTGGTCTACAATCGGCATACCCCTACTACTACATATTTAAGATTTGGTCTACAATCGGCATATCCCTACTACTACATATTTAAGATTTGTCTACAATCGGCATATCCCTACTACTACATATTTAACTCGAGGGCTTGTTCCCACATCAGGTGTTTATTTCTACTGCACACTTCTTTCCCTTTACATAATAATAAATGTGAGTTTGTTTTGTTATCAGATCAAATTGAGTTTTTTAAGATTTGGTCTACAATCGGCATATCCCTACTACTACATATTTAAGATTTGGTCTACAATCGGCATATCCCTACTACTACATATTTAAGATTTGGTCTACAATCGGCATATCCCTACTACTACATATTTAACTCGAGGGCTTGTTCCCACATCAGGTGTTTATTTATACTGCACACTTCTTTCCCTTTACATATTTAACTCGAGGGCTTGTTCCCACATCAGGTGTTTATTTCTACTGCACACTTCTTTCCCTTTACATAATAATAAATGTGAGTTTGTTTTGTTATCAGATCAAATTGAGTTTTTTAAGATTTGGTCTACAATCGGCATATCCCTACTACTACATATTTAACTCGTGGGCTTGTTCCCACATCAGGTGTTTATTTATACTGCACACTTATTTCCCTTTACATATTTAACTCGAGGGCTTGTTCCCACATCAGGTGTTTATTTCTACTGCACACTTCTTTCCCTTTACATACTAATAAATGTGAGTTTGTTTTGTTATCAGATCAAATTGAGTTTTTTAAGATTTGGTCTACAATCGGCATATCCCTACTACTACATATTTAAGATTTGGTCTACAATCGGCATATCCCTACTACTACATATTTAAGATTTGGTCTACAATCGGCATATCCCTACTACTACATATTTAAGATTTGGTCTACAATCGGCATATCCCTACTACTACATATTTAAGATTTGGTCTACAATCGGCATATCCCTACTACTACATAATTAAGATTTGGTCTACAATCGGCATATCCCTACTACTACATATTTAAGATTTGGTCTACAATCGGCATATCCCTACTACTACTACATATTTAAGATTTGGTCTACAATCGGCATATCCCTACTACTACATATTTAAGATTTGGTCTACAATCGGCATATCCCTACTACTACATATTTAAGATTTGGTCTACAATCGGCATATCCCTACTACTACATATTTAAGATTTGGTCTACAATCGGCATATCCCTACTACTACATATTTAAGATTTGGTCTACAATCGGCATATCCCTACTACTACATATTTAAGATTTGGTCTACAATCGGCATATCCCTACTACTACATATTTAAGATTTGGTCTACAATCGGCATATCCCTACTACTACATATTTAACTCCAGGGCTTGTTCCCACATCAGGTGTTTATTAAACTGCACACTTCTTTCCCTTTACATATTTAACTCGAGGGCTTGTTCCCACATCAGGTGTTTATTTCTACTGCACACTTCTTTCCCTTTACATAATAATAAATGTGAGTTTGTTTTGTTATCAGATCAAATTGAGTTTTTTAAGATTTGGTCTACAATCGGCATATCCCTACTACTACATATTTAACTCGTGGGCTTGTTCCCACATCAGGTGTTTATTTCTACTGCACACTTATTTCCCTTTATATATTTAACTCGAGGGCTTGTTCCCACATCAGGTGTTTATTTCTACTGCACACTTCTTTCCCTTTACATAATAATAAATGTGAGTTTGTTTTGTTATCAGATCAAATTGAGTTTTTTAAGATTTGGTCTACAATCGGCAAATCCCTACTACTACATATTTAAGATTTGGTCTACAATCGGCATATCTCTACTACTACATATTTAAGATTTGGTCTACAATCGGCATATCCCTACTACTACATATTTAAGATTTGGTCTACAATCGGCATATCCCTACTACTACATATTTAAGATTTGGTCTACAATCGGCATATACCTACTACTACATATTTAAGATTTGGTCTACAATCGGCATATCCCTACTACTACATATTTAAGATTTGGTCTACAATCGGCATATCCCTACTACTACATATTTAAGATTTGGTCTACAATCGGCATATCCCTACTACTACATATTTAAGATTTGGTCTACAATCGGCATATCCCTACTACTACATATTTAAGATTTGGTCTACAATCGGCATATCCCTACTACTACATATTTAACTCGAGGGCTTGTTCCCACATCAGGTGTTTATTTCTACTGCACACTTCTTTCCCTTTACATAATAATAAATGTGAGTTTGTTTTGTTATCAGATGAAATTGAGTTTTTTAAGATTTGGTCTACAATCGGCATATCCCTACTACTACCTATTTAAGATTTGGTCTACAATCGGCATATCCCTACTACTACCTATTTAAGATTTGGTCTACAATCGGCATATCCCTACTACTACATATTTAAGATTTGGTCTACAATCGGCATATCCCTACTACTACATATTTAAGATTTGGTCTACAATCGGCATATCCCTACTACTACATATTTAAGATTTGGTCTACAATCGGCATATCCCTACTACTACATATTTAAGATTTGGTCTACAATCGGCATATCCCTACTACTACATATTTAAGATTTGGTCTACAATCGGCATATCCCTACTACTACATATTTAAGATTTGGTCTACAATCGGCATATCCCTACTACTACATATTTAAGATTTGGTCTACAATCGGCATATCCCTACTACTACATATTTAAGATTTGGTCTACAATCGGCATACCCCTACTACTACATATTTAAGATTTGGTCTACAATCGGCATATCCCTACTACTACATATTTAAGATTTGTCTACAATCGGCATATCCCTACTACTACATATTTAACTCGAGGGCTTGTTCCCACATCAGGTGTTTATTTCTACTGCACACTTCTTTCCCTTTACATAATAATAAATGTGAGTTTGTTTTGTTATCAGATCAAATTGAGTTTTTTAAGATTTGGTCTACAATCGGCATATCCCTACTACTACATATTTAAGATTTGGTCTACAATCGGCATATCCCTACTACTACATATTTAAGATTTGGTCTACAATCGGCATATCCCTACTACTACATATTTAACTCGAGGGCTTGTTCCCACATCAGGTGTTTATTTATACTGCACACTTCTTTCCCTTTACATATTTAACTCGAGGGCTTGTTCCCACATCAGGTGTTTATTTCTACTGCACACTTCTTTCCCTTTACATAATAATAAATGTGAGTTTGTTTTGTTATCAGATCAAATTGAGTTTTTTAAGATTTGGTCTACAATCGGCATATCCCTACTACTACATATTTAACTCGTGGGCTTGTTCCCACATCAGGTGTTTATTTATACTGCACACTTATTTCCCTTTACATATTTAACTCGAGGGCTTGTTCCCACATCAGGTGTTTATTTCTACTGCACACTTCTTTCCCTTTACATACTAATAAATGTGAGTTTGTTTTGTTATCAGATCAAATTGAGTTTTTTAAGATTTGGTCTACAATCGGCATATCCCTACTACTACATATTTAAGATTTGGTCTACAATCGGCATATCCCTACTACTACATATTTAAGATTTGGTCTACAATCGGCATATCCCTACTACTACATATTTAAGATTTGGTCTACAATCGGCATATCCCTACTACTACATATTTAAGATTTGGTCTACAATCGGCATATCCCTACTACTACATAATTAAGATTTGGTCTACAATCGGCATATCCCTACTACTACATATTTAAGATTTGGTCTACAATCGGCATATCCCTACTACTACATATTTAAGATTTGGTCTACAATCGGCATATCCCTACTACTACATATTTAAGATTTGGTCTACAATCGGCATATCCCTACTACTACATATTTAAGATTTGGTCTACAATCGGCATATCCCTACTACTACATATTTAAGATTTGGTCTACAATCGGCATATCCCTACTACTACATATTTAAGATTTGGTCTACAATCGGCATATCCCTACTACTACATATTTAAGGTTTGGTCTACAATCGGCATATCCCTACTACTACATATTTAAGATTTGGTCTACAATCGGCATATCCCTACTACTACATATTTAAGATTTGGTCTACAATCGGCATATCCCTACTACTACATATTTAAGATTTGTCTACAATCGGCATATCCCTACTACTACATATTTAACTCGAGGGCTTGTTCCCATATCAGGTGTTTATTTCTACTGCACACTTCTTTCCCTTTACATAATAATAAATGTGAGTTTGTTTTGTTATCAGATCAAATTGAGTTTTTTTAAGATTTGGTCTACAATCGGCATATCCCTACTACTACATATTTAAGATTTGGTCTACAATCGGCATATCCCTACTACTACATATTTAAGATTTGGTCTACAATCGGCATATCCCTACTACTACATATTTAAGATTTGGTCTACAATCGGCATATCCCTACTACTACATATTTAAGATTTGGTCTACAATCGGCATATTCCTACTACTACATATTTAAGATTTGGTCTACAATCGGCATATCCCTACTACTACATATTTAAGATTTGGTCTACAATCGGCATATCCCTACTACTACATATTTAAGATTTGTCTACAATCGGCATACCCCTACTACTACATATTTAACTCGAGGGCTTGTTCCCACATCAGGTGTTTATTTCTACTGCACACTTCTTTCCCTTTACATAATAATAAATGTGAGTTTGTTTTGTTATCAGATCAAATTGAGTTTTTTAAGATTTGGTCTACAATCGGCATATCCCTACTACTACATATTTAAGATTTGGTCTACAATCGGCATATCCCTACTACTACATATTTAAGATTTGGTCTACAATCGGCATATCCCTACTACTACATATTTAAGATTTGGTCTACAATCGGCATATCCCTACTACTACATATTTAAGATTTGGTCTACAATCGGCATATTCCTACTACTACATATTTAAGATTTGGTCTACAATCGGCATATCCCTACTACTACATATTTAAGATTTGGTCTACAATCGGCATATCCCTACTACTACATATTTAAGATTTGGTCTACAATCGGCATATCCCTACTACTACATATTTAAGATTTGGTCTACAATCGGCATATCCCTACTACTACATATTTAAGATTTGGTCTACAATCGGCATATCCCTACTACTACATATTTAAGATTTGGTCTACAATCGGCATATCCCTACTACTACATATTTAACTCGAGGGCTTGTTCCCACATCAGGTGTTTATTTATACTGCACACTTCTTTCCCTTTACATATTTAACTCGAGGGCTTGTTCCCACATCAGGTGTTTATTTCTACTGCACACTTCTTTCCCTTTACATAATAATAAATGTGAGTTTGTTTTGTTATCAGATCAAATTGAGTTTTTTAAGATTTGGTCTACAATCGGCATGTCCCTACTACTACATATTTAAGATTTGGTCTACAATCGGCATATCCCTACTACTACATATTTAATATTTGGTCTACAATCGGCATATCCCTACTACTAAATATTTAAGATTTGGTCTACAATCGGCATATCCCTACTACTACATATTTAAGATTTGGTCTACAATCGGCATATCCCTACTACTACATATTTAAGATTTGGTCTACAGTCGGCATATCCCTACTACTACATATTTAAGATTTGGTCTACAATCGGCATATCCCTACTACTACATATTTAAGATTTGGTCTACAATCGGCATATCCCTACTACTACATATTTAAGATTTGGTCTACAATCGGCATATCCCTACTACTACATATTTAAGATTTGGTCTACAATCGGCATATCCCTACTACTACATATTTAAGATTTGGTCTACAATCGGCATATCCCTACTACTACATATTTAAGATTTGGTCTACAATCGGCATATCCCTACTACTACATATTTAAGATTTGGTCTACAATCGGCATATCCCTACTACTACATATTTAAGATTTGTCTACAATCGGCATATCCCTACTACTACATATTTAAGATTTGGTCTACAATCGGCATATCCCTACTACTACATATTTAAGATTTGGTCTACAATCGGCATATCCCTACTACTACATATTTAAGATTTGGTCTACAATCGGCATATCCCTACTACTACATATTTAAGATTTGGTCTACAATCGGCATATCCCTACTACTACATATTTAAGATTTGGTCTACAATCGGCATATCCCTACTACTACATATTTAAGATTTGGTCTACAATCGGCATATCCCTACTACTACATATTTAAGATTTGGTCTACAATCGGCATATCCCTACTACTACATATTTAAGATTTGGTCTACAATCGGCATATCCCTACTACTACATATTTAAGATTTGTCTACAATCGGCATATCCCTACTACTACATATTTAAGATTTGGTCTACAATCGGCATATTCCTACTACTACATATTTAATATTTGGTCTACAATCGGCATATCCCTACTACTACATATTTAAGATTTGGTCTACAATCGGCATATCCCTACTACTACATATTTAAGATTTGGTCTACAATCGGCATATCCCTACTACTACATATTTAAGATTTGGTCTACAATCGGCATATCCCTACTACTACATATTTAAGATTTGGTCTACCATCGGCATATCCCTACTACTACATATTTAAGATTTGGTCTACAATCGGCATATCCCTACTACTACATATTTAAGATTTGGTCTACAATCGGCATATCCCTACTACTACATATTTAAGATTTGGTCTACAATCGGCATATCCCTACTACTACATATTTAAGATTTGGTCTACAATCTGCATATCCCTACTACTACATATTTAAGATTTGGTCTACAATCGGCATATCCCTACTACTACATATTTAAGATTTGGTCTACAATTGGCATATCCCTACTACTACATATTTAAGATTTGGTCTACAATCGGCATATCCCTACTACTACATATTTAAGATTTGGTCTACAATCGGCATATCCCTACTACTACATATTTAAGATTTGGTCTACAATCGGCATATCCCTACTACTACATATTTAAGATTTGGTCTACAATCGGCATATCCCTACTACTACATATTTAAGATTTGGTCTACAATCGGCATATCCCTACTACTACATATTTAAGATTTGGTCTACAATCGGCATATCCCTACTACTACATATTTAAGATTTGGTCTACCATCGGCATATCCCTACTACTACATATTTAAGATTTGGTCTACAATCGGCATATCCCTACTACTACATATTTAAGATTTGGTCTACAATCGGCATATCCCTACTACTACATATTTAAGATTTGGTCTACAATCGGCATATCCCTACTACTACATATTTAAGATTTGGTCTACAATCTGCATATCCCTACTACTACATATTTAAGATTTGGTCTACAATCGGCATATCCCTACTACTACATATTTAAGATTTGGTCTACAATTGGCATATCCCTACTACTACATATTTAAGATTTGGTCTACAATCGGCATATCCCTACTACTACATATTTAAGATTTGGTCTACAATCGGCATATCCCTACTACTACATATTTAAGATTTGGTCTACAATCGGCATATCCCTACTACTACATATTTAAGATTTGGTCTACAATCGGCATATCCCTACTACTACATATTTAAGATTTGGTCTACAATCGGCATATCCCTACTACTACATATTTAAGATTTGGTCTACAATCGGCATATCCCTACTACTACATATTTAAGATTTGGTCTACAATCGGCATATCCCTACTACTACATATTTAAGATTTGGTCTACAATCGGCATATCCCTACTACTACATATTTAAGATTTGGTCTACAATCGGCATATCCCTACTACTACATATTTAAGATTTGGTCTACAATCGGCATATCCCTACTACTACATATTTAAGATTTGGTCTACAATCGGCATATCCCTACTACTACATATTTAAGATTTGGTCTACAATCGGCATATCCCTACTACTACATATTTAAGATTTGGTCTACAATCGGCATATCCCTACTACTACATATTTAAGATTTGTCTACAATCGGCATATCCCTACTACTACATATTTAAGATTTGGTCTACAATCGGCATATCCCTACTACTACATATTTAAGATTTGGTCTACAATCGGCATATCCCTACTACTACATATTTAAGATTTGGTCTACAATCGGCATATCCCTACTACTACATATTTAAGATTTGGTCTACAATCGGCATATCCCTACTACTACATATTTAAGATTTGGTCTACAATCGGCATATCCCTACTACTACATATTTAAGATTTGGTCTACAATCGGCATATCCCTACTACTACATATTTAAGATTTGGTCTACAATCGGCATATCCCTACTACTACATATTTAAGATTTGTCTACAATCGGCATATCCCTACTACTACATATTTAAGATTTGGTCTACAATCGGCATATTCCTACTACTACATATTTAATATTTGGTCTACAATCGGCATATCCCTACTACTACATATTTAAGATTTGGTCTACAATCGGCATATCCCTACTACTACATATTTAAGATTTGGTCTACAATCGGCATATCCCTACTACTACATATTTAAGATTTGGTCTACAATCGGCATATCCCTACTACTACATATTTAAGATTTGGTCTACCATCGGCATATCCCTACTACTACATATTTAAGATTTGGTCTACAATCGGCATATCCCTACTACTACATATTTAAGATTTGGTCTACAATCGGCATATCCCTACTACTACATATTTAAGATTTGGTCTACAATCGGCATATCCCTACTACTACATATTTAAGATTTGGTCTACAATCGGCATATCCCTACTACTACATATTTAAGATTTGGTCTACAATCGGCATATCCCTACTACTACATATTTAAGATTTGGTCTACAATTGGCATATCCCTACTACTACATATTTAAGATTTGGTCTACAATCGGCATATCCCTACTACTACTACATATTTAAGATTTGGTCTACAATCGGCATATCCCTACTACTACATATTTAAGATTTGGTCTACAATCGGCATATCCCTACTACTACATATTTAAGATTTGGTCTACAATCGGCATATCCCTACTACTACTACATATTTAAGATTTGGTCTACAATCGGCATATCCCTACTACTACATATTTAAGATTTGGTCTACAATCGGCATATCCCTACTACTACATATTTAAGATTTGGTCTACAATCGGCATATCCCTACTACTACATATTTAAGATTTGGGCTACTATCGGCATATCCCTACTACTACATATTTAAGATTTGGTCTACAATCGGCATATCCCTACTACTACATATTTAAGATTTGGTCTACAATCGGCATATCCCTACTACTACATATTTAAGATTTGGTCTACAATCGGCATATCCCTACTACTACATATTTAAGATTTGGTCTACAATCGGCATATCCCTACTACTACTACATATTTAAGATTTGGTCTACAATCGGCATATCCCTACTACTACATATTTAAGATTTGGTCTACAATCGGCATATCCCTACTACTACATATTTAAGATTTGGTCTACAATCGGCATATCCCTACTACTACATATTTAAGATTTGGTCTACAATCGGCATATCCCTACTACTACATATTTAAGATTTGGGCTACTATCGGCATATCCCTACTACTACATATTTAAGATTTGGTCTACAATCGGCATATCCCTACTACTACATATTTAAGATTTGGTCTACAATCGGCATATCCCTACTACTACATATTTAAGATTTGGTCTACAATCGGCATATCCCTACTACTACATATTTAAGATTTGGTCTACAATCGGCATATCCCTACTACTACATATTTAAGATTTGGTCTACAATCGGCATATCCCTACTACTACATATTTAAGATTTGGTCTACAATCGGCATATCCCTACTACTACATATTTAAGATTTGGTCTACAATCGGCATATCCCTACTACTACATATTTAAGATTTGGTCTACAATCGGCATATCCCTACTACTACATATTTAAGATTTGGTCTACAATCGGCATATCCCTACTACTACATATTTAAGATTTGGTCTACAATCGGCATATCCCTACTACTACATATTTAAGATTTGGTCTACAATCGGCATATCCCTACTACTACATATTTAAGATTTGGTCTACAATCGGCATATCCCTACTACTACATATTTAATATTTGGTCTACAATCGGCATATCCCTACTACTACATATTTAAGATTTGGTCTACAATCGGCATATCCCTACTACTACATATTTAAGATTTGGTCTACAACCGGCATATCCCTACTACTACATATTTAAGATTTGGTCTACAATCGGCATATCCCTACTACTACATATTTAAGATTTGGTCTACAATCGGCATATCCCTACTACTACATATTTAAGATTTGGTCTACAATCGGCATATCCCTACTACTACATATTTAAGATTTGGTCTACAATCGGCATATCCCTACTACTACATATTTAAGATTTGGTCTACAATCGGCATATCCCTACTACTACATATTTAAGATTTGGTCTACAATCGGCATATCCCTACTACTACATATTTAAGATTTGGTCTACAATCGGCATATCCCTACTACTACATATTTAAGATTTGGTCTACAACCGGCATATCCCTACTACTACATATTTAAGATTTGGTCTACAATCGGCATATCCCTACTACTACATATTTAAGATTTGGTCTACAATCGGCATATCCCTACTACTACATATTTAAGATTTGGTCTACAATCGGCATATCCCTACTACTACATATTTAAGATTTGGTCTACAATCGGCATATCCCTACTACTACATATTTAAGATTTGGTCTACAATCGGCATATCCCTACTACTACATATTTAAGATTTGGTCTACAATCGGCATATCCCTACTACTACATATTTAAGATTTGGTGTACAATCGGCATATCCCTACTACTACATATTTAAGATTTGGTCTACAATCGGCATATCCCTACTACTACATATTTAAGATTTGGTCTACAATCGGCATATCCCTACTACTACATATTTAAGATTTGGTCTACAATCGGCATATCCCTACTACTACATATTTAAGATTTGGTCTACCATCGGCATATCCCTACTACTACATATTTAAGATTTGGTCTACCATCGGCATATCCCTACTACTACATATTTAACTCGAGGGCTTGTTCCCACATCAGGTGTTTATTTCTACTGCACACTTCTTTCCCTTTACATAATAATAAATGTAAGTTTGTTTTGTTATCAGATCAAATTGAGTTTGTTAAGATTTGGTCTACAATCGGCATATCCCTACTACTACATATTTAAGATTTGGTCTACAATCGGCATATCCCTACTACTACATATTTAAGATTTGGTCTACAATCGGCATATCCCTACTACTACATATTTAAGATTTGGTCTACCATCGGCATATCCCTACTACTACATATTTAAGATTTGGTCTACCATCGGCATATCCCTACTACTACATATTTAACTCGAGGGCTTGTTCCCACATCAGGTGTTTATTTCTACTGCACACTTCTTTCCCTTTACATAATAATAAATGTAAGTTTGTTTTGTTATCAGATCAAATTGAGTTTGTTAAGATTTGGTCTACAATCGGCATATCCCTACTACTACATATTTAAGATTTGGTCTACAATCGGCATATCCCTACTACTACATATTTAAGATTTGGTCTACAATCGGCATATCCCTACTACTACATATTTAAGATTTGGTCTACAATCGGCATATCCCTACTACTACATATTTAAGATTTGGTCTACAATCGGCATATCCATACTACTACATATTTAAGATTTCGTCTACAATCGGCATATCCCTACTACTACATATTTAAGATTTGGTCTACAATCGGCATATCCCTACTACTACATATTTAAGATTTGGTCTACAATCGGCATATCCCTACTACTACATATTTAAGATTTGGTCTACAATCGGCATATCCCTACTACTACATATTTAAGATTTGGTCTACAATCGGCATATCCCTACTACTACATATTTAAGATTTGGTCTACAATCGGCATATCCCTACTACTACATATTTAAGATTTGGTCTACAATCGGCATATCCCTACTACTACATATTTAAGATTTGGTCTACCATCGGCATATCCCTACTACTACATATTTAACTCGAGGGCTTGTTCCCACATCAGGTGTTTATTTCTACTGCACACTTCTTTCCCTTTACATAATAATAAATGTAAGTTTGTTTTGTTATCAGATCAAATTGAGTTTGTTAAGATTTGGTCTACAATCGGCATATCCCTACTACTACATATTTAAGATTTGGTCTACAATCGGCATATCCCTACTACTACATATTTAAGATTTGGTCTACAATCGGCATATCCCTACTACTACATATTTAAGATTTGGTCTACCATCGGCATATCCCTACTACTACATATTTAACTCGAGGGCTTGTTCCCACATCAGGTGTTTATTTCTACTGCACACTTCTTTCCCTTTACATAATAATAAATGTAAGTTTGTTTTGTTATCAGATCAAATTGAGTTTGTTAAGATTTGGTCTACAATCGGCATATCCCTACTACTACATATTTAAGATTTGGTCTACAATCGGCATATCCCTACTACTACATATTTAAGATTTGGTCTACAATCGGCATATCCCTACTACTACATATTTAAGATTTGGTCTACAATCGGCATATCCCTACTACTACATATTTAAGATTTGGTCTACAATCGGCATATCCATACTACTACATATTTAAGATTTCGTCTACAATCGGCATATCCCTACTACTACATATTTAAGATTTGGTCTACAATCGGCATATCCCTACTACTACATATTTAAGATTTGGTCTACAATCGGCATATCCCTACTACTACATATTTAAGATTTGGTCTACAATCGGCATATCCCTACTACTACATATTTAAGATTTGGTCTACAATCGGCATATCCCTACTACTACATATTTAAGATTTGGTCTACAATCGGCATATCCCTACTACTACATATTTAAGATTTGGTCTACAATCGGCATATCCCTACTACTACATATTTAAGATTTGGTCTACCATCGGCATATCCCTACTACTACATATTTAACTCGAGGGCTTGTTCCCACATCAGGTGTTTATTTCTACTGCACACTTCTTTCCCTTTACATAATAATAAATGTAAGTTTGTTTTGTTATCAGATCAAATTGAGTTTGTTAAGATTTGGTCTACAATCGGCATATCCCTACTACTACATATTTAAGATTTGGTCTACAATCGGCATATCCCTACTACTACATATTTAAGATTTGGTCTACAATCGGCATATCCCTACTACTACATATTTAAGATTTGGTCTACAATCGGCATATCCCTACTACTACATATTTAAGATTTGGTCTACAATCGGCATATCCCTACTACTACATATTTAAGATTTGGTCTACAATCGGCATATCCCTACTACTACATATTTAAGATTTGGTCTACAATCGGCATATCCCTACTACTACATATTTAAGATTTGGTCTACAACCGGCATATCCCTACTACTACATATTTAAGATTTGGTCTACAATCGGCATATCCCTACTACTACATATTTAAGATTTGGTCTACAATCGGCATATCCCTACTACTACATATTTAAGATTTGGTCTACAATCGGCATATCCCTACTACTACATATTTAAGATTTGGTCTACAATCGGCATATCCCTACTACTACATATTTAAGATTTGGTCTACAATCGGCATATCCCTACTACTACATATTTAAGATTTCGTCTACAATCGGCATATCCCTACTACTACATATTTAAGATTTGGTCTACAATCGGCATATCCCTACTACTACATATTTAAGATTTGGTCTACAATCGGCATATCCCTACTACTACATATTTAAGATTTGGTCTACAATCGGCATATCCCTACTACTACATATTTAAGATTTGGTCTACAATCGGCATATCCCTACTACTACATATTTAAGATTTGGTCTACAATCGGCATATCCCTACTACTACATATTTAAGATTTGGTCTACAATCGGCATATCCCTACTACTACATATTTAAGATTTGGTCTACAATCGGCATATCCCTACTACTACATATTTAAGATTTAATCTACAATCGGCATATCCCTACTACTACATATTTAAGATTTGGTCTACAATCGGCATATCCCTACTACTACATATTTAAGATTTGGTCTACAATCGGCATATCCCTACTACTACATATTTAAGATTTGGTCTACAATCGGCATATCCCTACTACTACATATTTAAGATTTGGTCTACAATCGGCATATCCCTACTACTACATATTTAAGATTTGGTCTACAATCGGCATATCCCTACTACTACATATTTAAGATTTGGTCTACAATCGGCATATCCCTACTACTACATATTTAAGATTTGGTCTACAATCGGCATATCCCTACTACTACTACATATGTAAGATTTGGTCTACAATCGGCATATCCCTACTACTACATATTTAAGATTTGGTCTACAATCGGCATATCCCTACTACTACATATTTAATATTTGGTCTACCATCGGCATATCCCTACTACTACATATTTAAGATTTGGTCTACCATCGGCATATCCCTACTACTACATATTTAACTCGAGGGCTTGTTCCCACATCAGGTGTTTATTTCTACTGCACACTTCTTTCCCTTTACATAATAATAAATGTAAGTTTGTTTTGTTATCAGATCAAATTGAGTTTGTTAAGATTTGGTCTACAATCGGCATATCCCTACTACTACATATTTAAGATTTGGTCTACAATCGGCATATCCCTACTACTTCATATTTAAGATTTGGTCTACAATCGGCATATCCCTACTACTACATATTTAAGATTTGGTCTACAATCGGCATATCCCTACTACTACATATTTAAGATTTGGTCTACAATCGGCATATCCCTACTACTACATATTTAAGATTTCGTCTACAATCGGCATATCCCTACTACTACATATTTAAGATTTGGTCTACAATCGGCATATCCCTACTACTACATATTTAAGATTTGGTCTACAATCGGCATATCCCTACTACTACATATTTAAGATTTGGTCTACAATCGGCATATCCCTACTACTACATATTTAAGATTTGGTCTACAATCGGCATATCCCTACTACTACATATTTAAGATTTGGTCTACAATCGGCATATCCCTACTACTACATATTTAAGATTTGGTCTACAATCGGCATATCCCTACTACTACATATTTAAGATTTGGTCTACAATCGGCATATCCCTACTACTACATATTTAAGATTTGGTCTACAATCGGCATATCCCTACTACTACATATTTAAGATTTGGTCTACAATCGGCATATCCCTACTACTACATATTTAAGATTTGGTCTACCATCGGCATATCCCTACTACTACATATTTAAGATTTGGTCTACAATCGGCATATCCCTACTACTACATATTTAAGATTTGGTCTACAATCGGCATATCCCTACTACTACATATTTAAGATTTGGTCTACAATCGGCATATCCCTACTACTACATATTTAAGATTTGGTCTACCATCGGCATATCCCTTCTACTACATATTTAACTCGAGGGCTTGTTCCCACATCAGGTGTTTATTTCTACTGCACACTTCTTTCCCTTTACATAATAATAAATGTAAGTTTGTTTTGTTATCAGATCAAATTGAGTTTGTTAAGATTTGGTCTACAATCGGCATATCCCTACTACTACATATTTAAGATTTGGTCTACAATCGGCATATCCCTACTACTACATATTTAAGATTTGGTCTACAATCGGCATATCCCTACTACTACATATTTAATATTTGGTCTACCATCGGCATATCCCTACTACTACATATTTAAGATTTGGTCTACCATCGGCATATCCCTACTACTACATATTTAACTCGAGGGCTTGTTCCCACATCAGGTGTTTATTTCTACTGCACACTTCTTTCCCTTTACATAATAATAAATGTAAGTTTGTTTTGTTATCAGATCAAATTGAGTTTGTTAAGATTTGGTCTACAATCGGCATATCCCTACTACTACATATTTAAGATTTGGTCTACAATCGGCATATCCCTACTACTACATATTTAAGATTTGGTCTACAATCGGCATATCCCTACTACTACATATTTAATATTTGGTCTACCATCGGCATATCCCTACTACTACATATTTAAGATTTGGTCTACAATCGGCATATCCCTACTACTACATATTTAAGATTTGGTCTACAATCGGCATATCCCTACTACTACATATTTAAGATTTGGTCTACAATCGGCATATCCCTACTACTACATATTTAAGATTTGGTCTACAATCGGCATATCCCTACTACTACATATTTAAGATTTCGTCTACAATCGGCATATCCCTACTACTACATATTTAAGATTTGGTCTACAATCGGCATATCCCTACTACTACATATTTAAGATTTGGTCTACAATCGGCATATCCCTACTACTACATATTTAAGATTTGGTCTACAATCGGCATATCCCTACTACTACATATTTAAGATTTGGTCTACAATCGGCATATCCCTACTACTACATATTTAAGATTTGGTCTACAATCGGCATATCCCTACTACTACATATTTAAGATTTGGTCTACAATCGGCATATCCCTACTACTACATATTTAAGATTTGGTCTACAATCGGCATATCCCTACTACTACATATTTAAGATTTAATCTACAATCGGCATATCCCTACTACTACATATTTAAGATTTGGTCTACAATCGGCATATCCCTACTACTACATATTTAAGATTTGGTCTACAATCGGCATATCCCTACTACTACATATTTAAGATTTGGTCTACAATCGGCATATCCCTACTACTACATATTTAAGATTTGGTCTACAACCGGCATATCCCTACTACTACATATTTCAGATTTGGTCTACAATCGGCATATCCCTACTACTACATATTTCAGATTTGGTCTACAATCGGCATATCCATACTACTACATATTTAAGATTTGGTCTACAATCGGCATATCCCTACTACTACATATTTAAGATTTGGTCTACAATCGGCATATCCCTACTACTACTACATATTTAAGATTTGGTCTACAATCGGCATATCCCTACTACTACATATTTAAGATTTGGTCTACAATCGGCATATCCCTACTACTACATATTTAAGATTTCGTCTACAATCGGCATATCCCTACTACTACATATTTAAGATTTGGTCTACAATCGGCATATCCCTACTACTACATATTTAAGATTTGGTCTACAATCGGCATATCCCTACTACTACATATTTAAGATTTGGTCTACAATCGGCATATCCCTACTACTACATATTTAAGATTTGGTCTACAATCGGCATATCCCTACTACTACATATTTAAGATTTGGTCTACAATCGGCATATCCCTACTACTACATATTTAAGATTTGGTCTACAATCGGCATATCCCTACTACTACATATTTAAGATTTGGTCTACAATCGGCATATCCCTACTACTACATATTTAAGATTTGGTCTACAATCGGCATATCCCTACTACTACATATTTAAGATTTGGTCTACAATCGGCATATCCCTACTACTACATATTTAAGATTTGGTCTACCATCGGCATATCCCTACTACTACATATTTAAGATTTGGTCTACAATCGGCATATCCCTACTACTACATATTTAAGATTTGGTCTACAATCGGCATATCCCTACTACTACATATTTAAGATTTGGTCTACAATCGGCATATCCCTACTACTACATATTTAAGATTTGGTCTACCATCGGCATATCCCTTCTACTACATATTTAACTCGAGGGCTTGTTCCCACATCAGGTGTTTATTTCTACTGCACACTTCTTTCCCTTTACATAATAATAAATGTAAGTTTGTTTTGTTATCAGATCAAATTGAGTTTGTTAAGATTTGGTCTACAATCGGCATATCCCTACTACTACATATTTAAGATTTGGTCTACAATCGGCATATCCCTACTACTACATATTTAAGATTTGGTCTACAATCGGCATATCCCTACTACTACATATTTAATATTTGGTCTACCATCGGCATATCCCTACTACTACATATTTAAGATTTGGTCTACCATCGGCATATCCCTACTACTACATATTTAACTCGAGGGCTTGTTCCCACATCAGGTGTTTATTTCTACTGCACACTTCTTTCCCTTTACATAATAATAAATGTAAGTTTGTTTTGTTATCAGATCAAATTGAGTTTGTTAAGATTTGGTCTACAATCGGCATATCCCTACTACTACATATTTAAGATTTGGTCTACAATCGGCATATCCCTACTACTACATATTTAAGATTTGGTCTACAATCGGCATATCCCTACTACTACATATTTAATATTTGGTCTACCATCGGCATATCCCTACTACTACATATTTAAGATTTGGTCTACAATCGGCATATCCCTACTACTACATATTTAAGATTTGGTCTACAATCGGCATATCCCTACTACTACATATTTAAGATTTGGTCTACAATCGGCATATCCCTACTACTACATATTTAAGATTTGGTCTACAATCGGCATATCCCTACTACTACATATTTAAGATTTCGTCTACAATCGGCATATCCCTACTACTACATATTTAAGATTTGGTCTACAATCGGCATATCCCTACTACTACATATTTAAGATTTGGTCTACAATCGGCATATCCCTACTACTACATATTTAAGATTTGGTCTACAATCGGCATATCCCTACTACTACATATTTAAGATTTGGTCTACAATCGGCATATCCCTACTACTACATATTTAAGATTTGGTCTACAATCGGCATATCCCTACTACTACATATTTAAGATTTGGTCTACAATCGGCATATCCCTACTACTACATATTTAAGATTTGGTCTACAATCGGCATATCCCTACTACTACATATTTAAGATTTAATCTACAATCGGCATATCCCTACTACTACATATTTAAGATTTGGTCTACAATCGGCATATCCCTACTACTACATATTTAAGATTTGGTCTACAATCGGCATATCCCTACTACTACATATTTAAGATTTGGTCTACAATCGGCATATCCCTACTACTACATATTTAAGATTTGGTCTACAATCGGCATATCCCTACTACTACATATTTAAGATTTGGTCTACAATCGGCATATCCCTACTACTACATATTTAAGATTTGGTCTACAATCGGCATATCCCTACTACTACATATTTAAGATTTGGTCTACAATCGGCATATCCCTACTACTACTACATATGTAAGATTTGGTCTACAATCGGCATATCCCTACTACTACATATTTAAGATTTGGTCTACAATCGGCATATCCCTACTACTACATATTTAATATTTGGTCTACCATCGGCATATCCCTACTACTACATATTTAAGATTTGGTCTACCATCGGCATATCCCTACTACTACATATTTAACTCGAGGGCTTGTTCCCACATCAGGTGTTTATTTCTACTGCACACTTCTTTCCCTTTACATAATAATAAATGTAAGTTTGTTTTGTTATCAGATCAAATTGAGTTTGTTAAGATTTGGTCTACAATCGGCATATCCCTACTACTACATATTTAAGATTTGGTCTACAATCGGCATATCCCTACTACTTCATATTTAAGATTTGGTCTACAATCGGCATATCCCTACTACTACATATTTAAGATTTGGTCTACAATCGGCATATCCCTACTACTACATATTTAAGATTTGGTCTACAATCGGCATATCCCTACTACTACATATTTAAGATTTCGTCTACAATCGGCATATCCCTACTACTACATATTTAAGATTTGGTCTACAATCGGCATATCCCTACTACTACATATTTAAGATTTGGTCTACAATCGGCATATCCCTACTACTACATATTTAAGATTTGGTCTACAATCGGCATATCCCTACTACTACATATTTAAGATTTGGTCTACAATCGGCATATCCCTACTACTACATATTTAAGATTTGGTCTACAATCGGCATATCCCTACTACTACATATTTAAGATTTGGTCTACAATCGGCATATCCCTACTACTACATATTTAAGATTTGGTCTACAATCGGCATATCCCTACTACTACATATTTAAGATTTGGTCTACAATCGGCATATCCCTACTACTACATATTTAAGATTTGGTCTACAATCGGCATATCCCTACTACTACATATTTAAGATTTGGTCTACCATCGGCATATCCCTACTACTACATATTTAAGATTTGGTCTACCATCGGCATATCCCTACTACTACATATTTAACTCGAGGGCTTGTTCCCACATCAGGTGTTTATTTCTACTGCACACTTCTTTCCCTTTACATAATAATAAATGTAAGTTTGTTTTGTTATCAGATCAAATTGAGTTTTTTAAGATTTGGTCTACAATCGGCATATCCCTACTACTACATATTTAAGATTTGGTCTACAATCGGCATATCCCTACTACTACATATTTAAGATTTGGTCTACAATCGGCATATCCCTACTACTACATATTTAAGATTTGGTCTACCATCGGCATATCCCTACTACTACATATTTAAGATTTGGTCTACCATCGGCATATCCCTACTACTACATATTTAACTCGAGGGCTTGTTCCCACATCAGGTGTTTATTTCTACTGCACACTTCTTTCCCTTTACATAATAATAAATGTAAGTTTGTTTTGTTATCAGATCAAATTGAGTTTTTTAAGATTTGGTCTACAATCGGCATATCCCTACTACTACATATTTAAGATTTGGTCTACAATCGGCATATCCCTACTACTACATATTTAAGATTTGGTCTACAATCGGCATATCCCTACTACTACATATTTAAGATTTGGTCTACAATCGGCATATCCCTACTACTACATATTTAAGATTTGGTCTACCATCGGCATATCCCTACTACTACATATTTAACTCGAGGGCTTGTTCCCACATCAGGTGTTTATTTCTACTGCACACTTCTTTCCCTTTACATAATAATAAATGTAAGTTTGTTTTGTTATCAGATCAAATTGAGTTTTTTAAGATTTGGTCTACAATCGGCATATCCCTACTACTACATATTTAAGATTTGGTCTACAATCGGCATATCCCTACTACTACATATTTAAGATTTGGTCTACAATCGGCATATCCCTACTACTACTACATATGTAAGATTTGGTCTACAATCGGCATATCCCTACTACTACATATTTAAGATTTGGTCTACAATCGGCATATCCCTAATACTACATATTTAAGATTTGGTCTACCATCGGCATATCCCTACTACTACATATTTAAGATTTGGTCTACCATCGGCATATCCCTACTACTACATATTTAAGATTTGGTCTACAATCGGCATATCCCTACTACTACATATTTAAGATTTGGTCTACAATCGGCATATCCCTACTACTACATATTTAAGATTTGGTCTACAATCGGCATATCCCTACTACTACATATTTAAGATTTGGTCTACAATCGGCATATCCCTACTACTACATATTTAAGATTTGGTCTACAATCGGCATATCCCTAC
Organism: Crossaster papposus; assembly: GCA_037893245.1. NCBI lineage: Eukaryota > Metazoa > Echinodermata > Asteroidea > Velatida > Solasteridae > Crossaster > Crossaster papposus. The sequence continues at coordinate 10,704 of JBAIAA010001750.1, read as the reverse complement.
TACTACATATTTAAGATTTGGTCTACAATCGGCATATCCCTACTACTACATATTTAAGATTTGGTCTACCATCGGCATATCCCTACTACTACATATTTAAGATTTGGTCTACCATCGGCATATCCCTACTACTACATATTTAACTCGAGGGCTTGTTCCCACATCAGGTGTTTATTTCTACTGCACACTTCTTTCCCTTTACATAATAATAAATGTAAGTTTGTTTTGTTATCAGATCAAATTGAGTTTTTTAAGATTTGGTCTACAATCGGCATATCCCTACTACTACATATTTAAGATTTGGTCTACAATCGGCATATCCCTACTACTACATATTTAAGATTTGGTCTACAATCGGCATATCCCTACTACTACATATTTAAGATTTGGTCTACAATCGGCATATCCCTACTACTACATATTTAAGATTTGGTCTACCATCGGCATATCCCTACTACTACATATTTAACTCGAGGGCTTGTTCCCACATCAGGTGTTTATTTCTACTGCACACTTCTTTCCCTTTACATAATAATAAATGTAAGTTTGTTTTGTTATCAGATCAAATTGAGTTTTTTAAGATTTGGTCTACAATCGGCATATCCCTACTACTACATATTTAAGATTTGGTCTACAATCGGCATATCCCTACTACTACATATTTAAGATTTGGTCTACAATCGGCATATCCCTACTACTACTACATATGTAAGATTTGGTCTACAATCGGCATATCCCTACTACTACATATTTAAGATTTGGTCTACAATCGGCATATCCCTAATACTACATATTTAAGATTTGGTCTACCATCGGCATATCCCTACTACTACATATTTAAGATTTGGTCTACCATCGGCATATCCCTACTACTACATATTTAACTAGAGGGCTTGTTCCCACATCAGGTGTTTATTTCTACTGCACACTTCTTTCCCTTTACATAATAATAAATGTAAGTTTGTTTTGTTATCAGATCAAATTGAGTTTTTTAAGATTTGGTCTACAATCGGCATATCCCTACTACTACATATTTAAGATTTGGTCTACAATCGGCATATCCCTACTACTACTACATATGTAAGATTTGGTCTACAATCGGCATATCCCTACTACTACATATTTAAGATTTGGTCTACAATCGGCATATCCCTACTACTACATATTTCAGATTTGGTCTACAATCGGCATATCCCTACTACTACATATTTCAGATTTGGTCTACAATCGGCATATCCCTACTACTACATATTTAAGATTTGGTCTACAATCGGCATATCCCTACTACTACATATTTCAGATTTGGTCTACAATCGGCATATCCCTACTACTACATATTTAAGATTTGGTATACAATCGGCATATCCCTACTACTACATATTTAAGATTTGGTCTACAATCGGCATATCCCTACTACTACATATTTCAGATTTGGTCTACAATCGGCATATCCCTACTACTACATATTTAAGATTTGGTCTACAATCGGCATATCCCTACTACTACATATTTAAGATTTGGTCTACAATCGGCATATCCCTACTACTACATATTTAAGATTTGGTCTACAATCGGCATATCCCTACTACTACATATTTAAGATTTGGTCTACAATCGGCATATCCCTACTACTACATATTTAAGATTTGGTCTACAATCGGCATATCCCTACTACTACATATTTAAGATTTGGTCTACAATCGGCATATCCCTACTACTACATATTTAAGATTTGGTCTACAATCGGCATATCCCTACTACTACATATTTAAGATTTGGTCTACAATCGGCATATCCTTACTACTACATATTTAAGATTTGGTCTACAATCGGCATATCCCTACTACTACATATTTAAGATTTGGTCTACAATCGGCATATCCATACTACTACATATTTAAGATTTGGTCTACAATCGGCATATCCCTACTACTACATATTTAAGATTTGGTCTACAATCGGCATATCCCTACTACTACATATTTAAGATTTGGTCTACAATCGGCATATCCCTACTACTACATATTTAAGATTTGGTCTACAATCGGCATATCCCTACTACTACATATTTAAGATTTGGTCTACAATCGGCATATCCCTACTACTACATATTTAAGATTTGGTCTACAATCGGCATATCCCTACTACTACATATTTAAGATTTGGTCTACAATCGGCATATCCCTACTACTACATATTTAAGATTTGGTCTACAATCGGCATATCCCTACTACTACATATTTGAGATTTGGTCTACAATCGGCATATCCCTACTACTACATATTTAAGATTTGGTCTACAATCGGCATATCCCTACTACTACATATTTAAGATTTGATCTACAATCGGCATATCCCTACTACTACATATTTAAGATTTGGTCTACAATCGCAATATCCTTACTACTACATATTTAAGATTTGGTCTACAATCGGCATATCCATACTACTACATATTTAAGATTTGGTCTACAATCGGCAAATCCCTACTACTACATATTTAAGATTTGGTCTACAATCGGCATATCCCTACTACTACATATTTAAGATTTGGTCTACAATCGGCATATCCCTACTACTACATATTTAAGATTTGGTCTACAATCGGCATATCCCTACTACTACATATTTAAGATTTGGTCTACAATCGGCATATCCCTACTACTACATATTTAAGATTTGGTCTACAATCGGCATATCCCTACTACTACTACATATTTAAGATTTGGTCTACAATCGGCATATCCCTACTACTACATATTTAAGATTTGGTCTACAATCGGCATATCCCTACTACTACATATTTAAGATTTGGTCTACAATCGGCATATCCCTACTACTACATATTTAAGATTTGGTCTACAATCGGCATATCCCTACTACTACATATTTAAGATTTGGTCTACAATCGGCATATCCCTACTACTACATATTTAAGATTTGGTCTACAATCGGCATATCCCTACTACTACATATTTAAGATTTGGTCTACAATCGGCATATCCCTACTACTACATATTTAAGTTTTGGTCTAAAATCGGCATATCCCTACTACTACATATTTAAGATTTGGTCTACAATCGGCATATCCCTACTACTACATATTTAAGATTTGGTCTACAACCGGCATATCCCTACTACTACATATTTAAGATTTGGTCTACAATCGGCATATCCCTACTACTACATATTTCAGATTTGGTCTACAACCGGCATATCCCTACTACTACATATTTCAGATTTGGTCTACAACCGGCATATCCCTACTACTACATATTTAAGATTTGGTCTACAATCGGCATATCCCTACTACTACATATTTAAGATTTGGTCTACAATCGGCATATCCCTACTACTACATATTTAAGATTTGGTCTACAATCGGCATATCCCTACTACTACATATTTCAGATTTGGTCTACAATCGGCATATCCCTACTACTACACCTTTCGGATTTGGTCTACAATCGGCATATCCCTACTACTACATATTTAAGATTTGGTCTACAATCGGCATATCCCTACTACTACATATTTAAGATTTGGTCTACAATCGGCATATCCCTACTACTACATATTTAAGATTTGGTCTACAATCGGCATATCCCTACTACTACATATTTAAGATTTGGTCTACAATCGGCATATCCCTACTACTACATATTTAAGATTTGGTCTACAATCGGCATATCCTTACTACTACATATTTAAGATTTGGTCTACAATCGGCATATCCCTACTACTACATATTTAAGATTTGGTCTACAATCGGCATATCCCTACTACTACATATTTAAGATTTGGTCTACAATCGGCATATCCCTACTACTACATATTTCAGATTTGGTCTACAATCGGCATATCCCTACTACTACATATTTCAGATTTGGTCTACAATCGGCATATCCCTACTACTACATATTTCAGATTTGGTCTACAATCGGCATATCCCTACTACTACATATTTAAGATTTGGTCTACAATCGGCATATCCCTACTACTACATATTTAAGATTTGGTCTACAATCGGCATATTCCTACTACTACATATTTAAGATTTGGTCTACAATCGGCATATCCCTACTACTACATATTTAAGATTTGGTCTACAATCGGCATATCCCTACTACTACATATTTAAGATTTGGTCTACAATCGGCATATCCCTACTACTACATATTTAAGATTTGGTCTACAATCGGCATATCCCTACTACTACATATTTAAGATTTGATCTACAATCGGCATATCCCTACTACTACATATTTAAGATTTGGTCTACAATCGCAATATCCCTACTACTACATATTTAAGATTTGGTCTACAATCGGCATATCAATACTACTACATATTTAAGATTTGGTCTACAATCGGCAAATCCCTACTACTACATATTTAAGATTTGGTCTACAATCGGCATATCCCTACTACTACATATTTAAGATTTGATCTACAATCGGCATATCCCTACTACTACATATTTAAGATTTGGTCTACAATCGGCATATCCCTACTACTACATATTTAAGATTTGGTCTACAATCGGCATATCCATACTACTACATATTTAAGATTTGGTCTACAATCGGCAAATCCCTACTACTACATATTTAAGATTTGGTCTACAATCGGCATATCCCTACTACTACATATTTAAGATTTGGTCTACAATCGGCATATCCCTACTACTACATATTTAAGATTTGGTCTACAATCGGCATATCCCTACTACTACATATTTAAGATTTGGTCTACAATCGGCATATCCCTACTACTACATATTTAAGATTTGGTCTACAACCGGCATATCCCTACTACTACATATTTAAGATTTGGTCTACAACCGGAATATCCCTACTACTACATATTTAAGATTTGGTCTACAACCGGCATATCCCTACTACTACATATATAAGATTTGGTCTACAACCGGCATATCCCTACTACTACATATTTAAGATTTGGTCTACAATCGGCATATCCCTACTACTACATATTTAAGATTTGGTCTACAATCGGCATATCCCTACTACTACATATTTAAGATTTGGTCTACAATCGGCATATCCCTACTACTACATATTTCAGATTTGGTCTACAATCGGCATATCCCTACTACTACATATTTAAGATTTGGTCTACAATCGGCATATCCCTACTACTACATATTTAAGATTTGGTCTACAATCGGCATATCCCTACTACTACATATTTAAGATTTGGTCTACAATCGGCATATCCCTACTACTACATATTTAAGATTTGGTCTACAATCGGCATATCCCTACTACTACTACATATTTAAGATTTGGTCTACAACCGGCATATCCCTACTACTACATATTTAAGATTTGGTCTACAACCGGCATATCCCTACTACTACATATTTAAGATTTCGTCTACAACCGGCATATCCCTACTACTACATATTTAAGATTTGGTCTACAACCGGCATATCCCTACTACTACATATTTAAAATTTGGTCTACAATTGGCATATCCCTACTACTACATATTTAAGATTTGGTCTACAATCGGCATATCCCTACTACTACATATTTAAGATTTGGTCTACAATCGGCATATCCCTACTACTACATATTTAAGATTTGGTCTACAATCGGCATATCCCTACTACTACATATTTAAGATGTGGTCTACAATCGGCATATCCCTACTACTACATATTTAAGATTTGGTCTACAATCGGCATATCCCTACTACTACATATTTAAGATTTGGTCTACAATCGGCATATCCCTACTACTACATATTTAAGATTTGGTCTACAATCGGCATATCCCTACTACTACATATTTAAGATTTGGTCTACAATCGGCATATCTCTACTACTACGTATTTAAGATTTGGTCTACAATCGGCATATCCCTACTACTACGTATTTAAGATTTGGTCTACAACCGGCATATCCCTACTACTACATATTTAAGATTTGGTCTACAACCGGCATATCCCTACTACTACATATTTAAGATTTGGTCTACAATCGGCATATCCCTACTACTACATATTTAAGATTTGGTCTACAATCGGCATATCCCTACTACTACATATTTAAGATTTGGTCTACAATCGGCATATCCCTACTACTACATATTTAAGATTTGGTCTACAATCGGCATATCCCTAATACTACATATTTAAGATTTGGTCTACAATCGGCATATCCCTACTACTACATATTTAAGATTTGGTCTACAATCGGCATATCCCTACTACTACATATTTAAGATTTGGTCTACAATCGGCATATCCCTACTACTACATATTTAAGATTTGGTCTACAATCGGCATATCCCTACTACTACATATTTAAGATTTGGTCTACAATCGGCATATCCCTACTACTACATATTTAAGATTTGGTCTACAATCGGCATATCCCTACTACTACATATTTAAGATTTGGTCTACAATCGGCATATCCCTACTACTACATATTTCAGATTTGGTCTACAATCGGCATATCCCTACTACTACATATTTAAGATTTGGTCAACAATCGGCATATCCCTACTACTACATATTTAAGATTTGGTCTACAATCGGCATATCCCTACTACTACATATTTAAGATTTGGTCTACCATCGGCATATCCCTACTACTACATATTTAAGATTTGGTCTACCACGGCATATCCCTACTACTACATATTTAACTCGAGGGCTTGTTCCCACATCAGGTGTTTATTTCTACTGCACACTTCTTTCCCTTTACATAATAATAAATGTAAGTTTGTTTTGTTATCAGATCAAATTGAGTTTTTTAAGATTTGGTCTACAATCGGCATATCCCTACTACTACAAATTTAAGATTTGGTCTACAACCGGCATATCCCTACTACTACATATTTAAGATTTGGTCTACAATCGGCATATCCCTACTACTACATATTTAAGATTTGGTCTACAATCGGCATATCCCTACCACTACATATTTAAGATTTGGTCTACAATCGGCATATCCCTACTACTACATATTTAAGATTTGGTCTACAATCGGCATATCCCTACTACTACATATTTAAGATTTGGTCTACAATCGGCATATCCCTACTACTACATATTTAAGATTTGGTCTACAATCGGCATATCCCTACTACTACATATTTAAGATTTGGTCTACAATCGGCATATCCCTACTACTACATATTTAAGATTTGGTCTACAATCGGCATATCCCTACTACTACATATTTAAGATTTGGTCTACAACCGGCATATCCCTACTACTACATATTTAAGATTTGGTGTACAATCGGCATATCCCTACTACTACATATTTAAGATTTGGTCTACAATCGGCATATCCCTACTACTACATATTTAAGATTTGGTCTACAATCGGCATATCCCTACTACTACATATTTAAGATTTGGTCTACAATCGGCATATCCCTACTACTACATATTTAAGATTTGGTCTACCATCGGCATATCCCTACTACTACATATTTAAGATTTGGTCTACCATCGGCATATCCCTACTACTACATATTTAACTCGAGGGCTTGTTCCCACATCAGGTGTTTATTTCTACAGCACACTTCTTTCCCTTTACATAATAATAAATGTAAGTTTGTTTTGTTATCAGATCAAATTGAGTTTGTTAAGATTTGGTCTACAATCGGCATATCCCTACTACTACATATTTAAGATTTGGTCTACAATCGGCATATCCCTACTACTACATATTTAAGATTTGGTCTACAATCGGCATATCCCTACTACTACATATTTAAGATTTGGTCTACAATCGGCATATCCCTACTACTACATATTTAAGATTTGGTCTACAATCGGCATATCCCTACTACTACATATTTAAGATTTGGTCTACAATCGGCATATCCCTACTACTACATATTTAAGATTTGGTCTACAATCGGCATATCCCTACTACTACATATTTAAGATTTGGTCTACAATCGGCATATCCCTACTACTACATATTTAAGATTTGGTCTACAATCGGCATATCCCTACTACTACATATTTAAGATTTGGTCTACAATCGGCATATCCCTACTACTACATATTTAAGATTTGGTCTACAATCGGCATATCCCTACTACTACATATTTAAAATTTGGTCTACAATCGGCATATCCCTACTACTACATATTTAAGATTTGGTCTACAATCGGCATATCCCTACTACTACATATTTAAGATTTGGTCTACAATCGGCATATCCCTACTACTACATATTTAAGATTTGGTCTACAATCGGCATATCCCTACTACTACATATTTAAGATTTGGTCTACAATCGGCATATCCCTACTACTACATATTTAAGATTTGGTCTACCATCGGCATATCCCTACTACTACATATTTAAGATTTGGTCTACCATCGGCATATCCCTACTACTACATATTTAAGATTTGGTCTACCATCGGCATATCCCTACTACTACATATTTAACTCGAGGGCTTGTTCCCACATCAGGTGTTTATTTCTACTGCACACTTCTTTCCCTTTACATAATAATAAATGTAAGTTTGTTTTGTTATCAGATCAAATTGAGTTTGTTAAGATTTGGTCTACAATCGGCATATCCCTACCACTACATATTTAAGATTTGGTCTACAATCGGCATATCCCTACTACTACATATTTAAGATTTGGTCTACAATCGGCATATCCCTACTACTACATATTTAAGATTTGGTCTACAATCGGCATATCCCTCCAAATATTTAAGATTTGGTCTACAATCGGCATATCCCTACTACTACATATTTAAGATTTGGTCTACAATCGGCATATCCCTACTACTACATATTTAAGATTTGGTCTACAATCGGCATATCCCTACTACTACATATTTAAGATTTGGTCTACAACCGGCATATCCCTACTACTACATATTTAAGATTTGGTCTACAATCGGCATATCCCTACTACTACATATTTAAGATTTGGTCTACAATCGGCATATCCCTACTACTACATATTTAAGATTTGGTCTACAATCGGCATATCCCTACTACTACATATTTAAGATTTGGTCTACAATCGGCATATCCCTACTACTACATATTTAAGATTTGGTCTACAATCGGCATATCCCTACTACTACATATTTAAGATTTGGTCTACAATCGGCATATCCCTACTACTACATATTTAAGATTTGGTCTACAATCGGCATATCCCTACTACTACATATTTAAGATTTGGTCTACAATCGGCATATCCCTACTACTACATATTTAAGATTTGGTCTACAATCGGCATATCCCTACTACTACATATTTAAGATTTGGTCTACAATCGGCATATCCCTACTACTACATATTTAAGATTTGGTCTACCATCGGCATATCCCTACTACTACATATTTAAGATTTGGTCTACCATCGGCATATCCCTACTACTACATATTTAACTCGAGGGCTTGTTCCCACATCAGGTGTTTATTTCTACTGCACACTTCTTTCCCTTTACATAATAATAAATGTAAGTTTGTTTTGTTATCAGATCAAATTGAGTTTGTTAAGATTTGGTCTACAATCGGCATATCCCTACTACTACATATTTAAGATTTGGTCTACAATCGGCATATCCCTACTACTACATATTTAAGATTTGGTCTACAATCGGCATATCCCTACTACTACATATTTAAGATTTGGTCTACCATCGGCATATCCCTACTACTACATATTTAAGATTTGGTCTACCATCGGCATATCCCTACTACTACATATTTAACTCGGGGGCTTGTTCCCACATCAGGTGTTTATTTCTACTGCACACTTCTTTCCCTTTACATAATAATAAATGTAAGTTTGTTTTGTTATCAGATCAAATTGAGTTTGTTAAGATTTGGTCTACAATCGGCATATCCCTACTACTACATATTTAAGATTTGGTCTACAATCGGCATATCCCTACTACTACATATTTAAGATTTGGTCTACAATCGGCATATCCCTACTACTACATATTTAAGATTTGGTCTACAATCGGCATATCCCTACTACTACATATTTAAGATTTGGTCTACAATCGGCATATCCATACTACTACATATTTAAGATTTCGTCTACAATCGGCATATCCCTACTACTACATATTTAAGATTTCGTCTACAATCGGCATATCCCTACTACTACATATTTAAGATTTGGTCTACAATCGGCATATCCCTACTACTACATATTTAAGATTTGGTCTACAATCGGCATATCCCTACTACTACATATTTAAGATTTGGTCTACAATCGGCATATCCCTACTACTACATATTTAAGATTTGGTCTACAATCGGCATATCCCTACTACTACATATTTAAGATTTGGTCTACAATCGGCATATCCCTACTACTACATATTTAAGATTTGGTCTACCATCGGCATATCCCTACTACTACATATTTAACTCGAGGGCTTGTTCCCACATCAGGTGTTTATTTCTACTGCACACTTCTTTCCCTTTACATAATAATAAATGTAAGTTTGTTTTGTTATCAGATCAAATTGAGTTTGTTAAGATTTGGTCTACAATCGGCATATCCCTACTACTACATATTTAAGATTTGGTCTACAATCGGCATATCCCTACTACTACATATTTAAGATTTGGTCTACAATCGGCATATCCCTACTACTACATATTTAAGATTTGGTCTACAATCGGCATATCCCTACTACTACATATTTAAGATTTGGTC
>JBAIAA010001749.1:0-36739 GCA_037893245.1 Crossaster papposus | reverse complement strand
AGGGAAAGAAGTGTGCATAAGAAATATGTAAAGGGAAATAAGTGTGCATAAGAAATATGTAAAGGGAAAGAAGTGTGCATAAGAAATATGTAAAGGGAAAGAAGTGTGCATACGAAATATGTAAAGGGAAAGAAGTGTGCATAAGAAATATGTAAAGGGAAAGAAGTGTGCATAAGAAATATGTAAATGGAAAGAAGTGTGCATAAGAAATATGTAAAGGGAAAGAAGTGTGCATAAGAAATATGTAAAGGGAAAGAAGTGTGCATAAGAAATATGTAAAGGGAAAGAAGTGTGCATAAGAAATAAACACCTGATGACGGAACAAGCCCTCGAGTTAAATATGTAAAGGGAAAGAAGTGTGCATAAGAAATATGTAAAGGGAAAGAAGTGTGCATAAGAAATATGTAAAGGGAAAGAAGTGTGCATAAGAAATATGTAAAGGGAAAGAAGTGTGCATAAGAAATATGTAAAGGGAAAGAAGTGTGCATAAGAAATATGTAAAGGGAAAGAAGTGTGCATAAGAAATATGTAAAGGGAAAGAAGTGTGCATAAGAAATATGTAAAGGGAATGAAGTGTGCATAAGAAAAATGTAAAGGGAAAGAAGTGTGCATAAGAAATATGTAAAGGGAAAGAAGTGTGCATAAGAAATATGTAAAGGGAAAGAAGTGTGCATAAGAAATATGTAAAGGGAAAGAAGTGTGCATAAGAAATATGTAAAGGGAAAGAAGTGTGCATAAGAAATATGTAAAGGGAAAGAAGTGTGCATAAGAAATATGTAAAGGGAAAGAAGTGTGCATAAGAAATATGTAAAGGGAAAGAAGTGTGCATAAGAAATATGTAAAGGGAAAGAAGTGTGCATAAGAAATATGTAAAGGGAAAGAAGTGTGCATAAGAAATATGTAAAGGGAAAGAAGTGTGCATAAGAAATAAACACCTGATGTCGGAACAAGCCCTCGAGTTAAATATGTAAAGGGGAAAAAGTGTGCATAAGAAATATGTAAAGGGAAAGAAGTGTGCATAAGAAATATGTAAAGGGAAAGAAGTGTGCATAAGAAATAAACACCTGATGTCGGAACAAGCCCTCGAGTTAAATATGTAAAGGGAAAGAAGTATGCATAAGAAATATGTAAAGGGAAAGAAGTGTGCATAAGAAATATGTAAAGGGAAAGAAGTGTGCATAAGAAATATGTAAAGGGAAAGAAGTGTGCATAAGAAATATGTAAAGGGAAAGAAGTGTGCATAAGAAATAAACACCTGATGTCGGAACAAGCCCTCGAGTTAAATATGTAAAGGGAAAGAAGTGTGCATAAGAAATATGTAAAGGGAAAGAAGTGTGCATAAGAAATATGTAAAGGGAAAGAAGTGTGCATAAGAAATATGTAAAGGGAAAGAAGTGTGCATAAGAAATATGTAAAGGGAAAGAAGTGTGCATAAGAAATATGTAAAGGGAAAGAAGTGTGCATAAGAAATATGTAAAGGGAAAGAAGTGTGCATAAGAAATATGTAAAGGGAAAGAAGTGTGCATAAGAAATATGTAAAGGGAAAGAAGTGTGCATAAGAAATATGTAAAGGGAAAGAAGTGTGCATAAGAAATATGTAAAGGGAAAGAAGTGTGCATAAGAAATAAACACCTGATGACGGAACAAGCCCTCGAGTTAAATATGTAAAGGGAAAGAAGTGTGCATAAGAAATATGTAAAGGGAAAGAAGTGTGCATAAGAAATATGTAAAGGGAAAGAAGTGTGCATAAGAAATATGTAAAGGGAAAGAAGTGTGCATAAGAAATATGTAAAGGGAAAGAAGTGTGCATAAGAAATATGTAAAGGGAAAGAAGTGTGCATAAGAAATATGTAAAGGGAAAGAAGTGTGCATAAGAAATATGTAAAGGGAAAGAAGTGTGCATAAGAAAAATGTAAAGGGAAAGAAGTGTGCTTAAGAAATATGTAAAGGGAAAGAAGTGTGCATAAGAAATATGTAAAGGGAAAGAAGTGTGCATAAGAAATATGTAAAGGGAAAGAAGTGTGCATAAGAAATATGTAAAGGGAAAGAAGTGTGCATAAGAAATATGTAAAGGGAAAGAAGTGTGCATAAGAAATATGTAAAGGGAAAGAAGTGTGCATAAGAAATATGTAAAGGGAAAGAAGTGTGCATAAGAAATATGTAAAGGGAAAGAAGTGTGCATAAGAAATATGTAAAGGGAAAGAAGTGTGCATAAGAAATATGTAAAGGGAAAGAAGTGTGCATAAGAAATAAACACCTGATGTCGGAACAAGCCCTCGAGTTAAATATGTAAAGGGAAAAAAGTGTGCATAAGAAATATGTAAAGGGAAAGAAGTGTGCATAAGAAATATGTAAAGGGAAAGAAGTGTGCATAAGAAATAAACACCTGATGTCGGAACAAGCCCTCGAGTTAAATATGTAAAGGGAAAGAAGTATGCATAAGAAATATGTAAAGGGAAAGAAGTGTGCATAAGAAATATGTAAAGGGAAAGAAGTGTGCATAAGAAATATGTAAAGGGAAAGAAGTGTGCATAAGAAATATGTAAAGGGAAAGAAGTGTGCATAAGAAATAAACACCTGATGTCGGAACAAGCCCTCGAGTTAAATATGTAAAGGGAAAGAAGTGTGCATAAGAAATATGTAAAGGGAAAGAAGTGTGCATAAGAAATATGTAAAGGGAAAGAAGTGTGCATAAGAAATATGTAAAGGGAAAGAAGTGTGCATAAGAAATATGTAAAGGGAAAGAAGTGTGCATAAGAAATATGTAAAGGGAAAGAAGTGTGCATAAGAAATATGTAAAGGGAAAGAAGTGTGCATAAGAAATATGTAAAGGGAAAGAAGTGTGCATAAGAAATAAACACCTGATGTCGGAACAAGCCCTCGAGTTAAATATGTAAAGGGAAAGAAGTGTGCATAAGAAATATGTAAAGGGAAAGAAGTGTGCATAAGAAATATGTAAAGGGAAAGAAGTGTGCATAAGAAATATGTAAAGGGAAAGAAGTGTGCATAAGAAATGTGTAAAGGGAAAGAAGTGTGCATAAGAAATATGTAAAGGGAAAGAAGTGTGCATAAGAAATAAACACCTGATGTCGGAACAAGCCCTCGAGTTAATTATGTAAAGGGAAATAAGTGTGCATAAGAAATATGTAAAGGGAAAGAAGTGTGCATAAGAAATATGTAAAGGGAAAGAAGTGTGCATAAGAAATAAACACCTGATGTCGGAACAAGCCCTCGAGTTAAATATGTGAAGGGAAAGAAGTGTGCATAAGAAATATGTAAAGGGAAAGAAGTGTGCATAAAAAATATGTAAAGGGAAAGAAGTGTGCATAAGAAATATGTAAAGGGAAAGAAGTGTGCATAAGAAATATGTAAAGGGAAAGAAGTGTGCATAAGAAATATGTAAAGGGAAAGAAGTGTGCATAAGAAATATGTAAAGGGAAAGAAGTGTGCATAAGAAATATGTAAAGGGAAAGAAGTGTGCATAAGAAATATGTAAAGGGAAAGAAGTGTGCATAAGAAATATGTAAAGGGAAAGAAGTGTGCATAAGAAATATGTAAAGGGAAAGAAGTGTGCATAAGAAATAAACACCTGATGACGGAACAAGCCCTCGAGTTAAATATGTAAAGGGAAAGAAGTGTGCATAAGAAATATGTAAAGGGAAAGAAGTGTGCATAAGAAATATGTAAAGGGAAAGAAGTGTGCATAAGAAATATGTAAAGGGAAAGAAGTGTGCATAAGAAATATGTAAAGGGAAAGAAGTGTGCATAAGAAATATGTAAAGGGAAAGAAGTGTGCATAAGAAATATGTAAAGGGAAAGAAGTGTGCATAAGAAATATGTAAAGGGAAAGAAGTGTGCATAAGAAAAATGTAAAGGGAAAGAAGTGTGCTTAAGAAATATGTAAAGGGAAAGAAGTGTGCATAAGAAATATGTAAAGGGAAAGAAGTGTGCATAAGAAATATGTAAAGGGAAAGAAGTGTGCATAAGAAATATGTAAAGGGAAAGAAGTGTGCATAAGAAATATGTAAAGGGAAAGAAGTGTGCATAAGAAATATGTAAAGGGAAAGAAGTGTGCATAAGAAATATGTAAAGGGAAAGAAGTGTGCATAAGAAATATGTAAAGGGAAAGAAGTGTGCATAAGAAATATGTAAAGGGAAAGAAGTGTGCATAAGAAATATGTAAAGGGAAAGAAGTGTGCATAAGAAATAAACACCTGATGTCGGAACAAGCCCTCGAGTTAAATATGTAAAGGGAAAAAAGTGTGCATAAGAAATATGTAAAGGGAAAGAAGTGTGCATAAGAAATATGTAAAGGGAAAGAAGTGTGCATAAGAAATAAACACCTGATGTCGGAACAAGCCCTCGAGTTAAATATGTAAAGGGAAAGAAGTATGCATAAGAAATATGTAAAGGGAAAGAAGTGTGCATAAGAAATATGTAAAGGGAAAGAAGTGTGCATAAGAAATATGTAAAGGGAAAGAAGTGTGCATAAGAAATATGTAAAGGGAAAGAAGTGTGCATAAGAAATAAACACCTGATGTCGGAACAAGCCCTCGAGTTAAATATGTAAAGGGAAAGAAGTGTGCATAAGAAATATGTAAAGGGAAAGAAGTGTGCATAAGAAATATGTAAAGGGAAAGAAGTGTGCATAAGAAATATGTAAAGGGAAAGAAGTGTGCATAAGAAATATGTAAAGGGAAAGAAGTGTGCATAAGAAATATGTAAAGGGAAAGAAGTGTGCATAAGAAATATGTAAAGGGAAAGAAGTGTGCATAAGAAATATGTAAAGGGAAAGAAGTGTGCATAAGAAATAAACACCTGATGTCGGAACAAGCCCTCGAGTTAAATATGTAAAGGGAAAGAAGTGTGCATAAGAAATATGTAAAGGGAAAGAAGTGTGCATAAGAAATATGTAAAGGGAAAGAAGTGTGCATAAGAAATATGTAAAGGGAAAGAAGTGTGCATAAGAAATGTGTAAAGGGAAAGAAGTGTGCATAAGAAATATGTAAAGGGAAAGAAGTGTGCATAAGAAATAAACACCTGATGTCGGAACAAGCCCTCGAGTTAATTATGTAAAGGGAAAGAAGTGTGCATAAGAAATATGTAAAGGGAAAGAAGTGTGCATAAGAAATATGTAAAGGGAAAGAAGTGTGCATAAGAAATATGTAAAGGGAAAGAAGTGTGCATAAGAAATATGTAAAGGGAAAGAAGTGTGCATAAGAAATATGTAAAGGGAAAGAAGTGTGCATAAGAAATATGTAAAGGGAAAGAAGTGTGCTTAAGAAATAAACACCTGATGTAGGAACAAGCCCTCGAGTTAAATATGTAAAGGGAAAGAAGTATGCATAAGAAATATGTAAAGGGAAAGAAGTGTGCATAAGAAATATGTAAAGGGAAAGAAGTGTGCATAAGAAATATGTAAAGGGAAAGAAGTGTGCATAAGAAATATGTAAAGGGAAAGAAGTGTGCATAAGAAATAAACACCTGATGTCGGAACAAGCCCTCGAGTTAAATATGTAAAGGGAAAGAAGTGTGCATAAGAAATATGTAAAGGGAAAGAAGTGTGCATAAGAAATATGTAAAGGGAAAGAAGTGTGCATAAGAAATATGTAAAGGGAAAGAAGTGTGCATAAGAAATATGTAAAGGGAAAGAAGTGTGCATAAGAAATATGTAAAGGGAAAGAAGTGTGCATAAGAAATATGTAAAGGGAAATAAGTGTGCATAAGAAATATGTAAAGGGAAAGAAGTGTGCATAAGAAATATGTAAAGGGAAAGAAGTGTGCATAAGAAATATGTAAAGGGAAAGAAGTGTGCATAAGAAATAAACACCTGATGACGGAACAAGCCCTCGAGTTAAATATGTAAAGGGAAAGAAGTGTGCATAAGAAATATGTAAAGGGAAAGAAGTGTGCATAAGAAATATGTAAAGGGAAAGAAGTGTGCATAAGAAATATGTAAAGGGAAAGAAGTGTGCATAAGAAATATGTAAAGGGAAAGAAGTGTGCATAAGAAATATGTAAAGGGAAAGAAGTGTGCATAAGAAATATGTAAAGGGAAAGAAGTGTGCATAAGAAATATGTAAAGGGAAAGAAGTGTGCATAAGAAAAATGTAAAGGGAAAGAAGTGTGCATAAGAAATATGTAAAGGGAAAGAAGTGTGCATAAGAAATATGTAAAGGGAAAGAAGTGTGCATAAGAAATATGTAAAGGGAAAGAAGTGTGCATAAGAAATATGTAAAGGGAAAGAAGTGTGCATAAGAAATATGTAAAGGGAAAGAAGTGTGCATAAGAAATATGTAAAGGGAAAGAAGTGTGCATAAGAAATATGTAAAGGGAAAGAAGTGTGCATAAGAAATATGTAAAGGGAAAGAAGTGTGCATAAGAAATATGTAAAGGGAAAGAAGTGTGCATAAGAAATATGTAAAGGGAAAGAAGTGTGCATAAGAAATAAACACCTGATGTCGGAACAAGCCCTCGAGTTAAATATGTAAAGGGAAAAAAGTGTGCATAAGAAATATGTAAAGGGAAAGAAGTGTGCATAAGAAATATGTAAAGGGAAAGAAGTGTGCATAAGAAATAAACACCTGATGTCGGAACAAGCCCTCGAGTTAAATATGTAAAGGGAAAGAAGTATGCATAAGAAATATGTAAAGGGAAAGAAGTGTGCATAAGAAATATGTAAAGGGAAAGAAGTGTGCATAAGAAATATGTAAAGGGAAAGAAGTGTGCATAAGAAATATGTAAAGGGAAAGAAGTGTGCATAAGAAATAAACACCTGATGTCGGAACAAGCCCTCGAGTTAAATATGTAAAGGGAAAGAAGTGTGCATAAGAAATATGTAAAGGGAAAGAAGTGTGCATAAGAAATATGTAAAGGGAAAGAAGTGTGCATAAGAAATATGTAAAGGGAAAGAAGTGTGCATAAGAAATATGTAAAGGGAAAGAAGTGTGCATAAGAAATATGTAAAGGGAAAGAAGTGTGCATAAGAAATATGTAAAGGGAAAGAAGTGTGCATAAGAAATATGTAAAGGGAAAGAAGTGTGCATAAGAAATAAACACCTGATGTCGGAACAAGCCCTCGAGTTAAATATGTAAAGGGAAAGAAGTGTGCATAAGAAATATGTAAAGGGAAAGAAGTGTGCATAAGAAATATGTAAAGGGAAAGAAGTGTGCATAAGAAATATGTAAAGGGAAAGAAGTGTGCATAAGAAATGTGTAAAGGGAAAGAAGTGTGCATAAGAAATATGTAAAGGGAAAGAAGTGTGCATAAGAAATAAACACCTGATGTCGGAACAAGCCCTCGAGTTAATTATGTAAAGGGAAAGAAGTGTGCATAAGAAATATGTAAAGGGAAAGAAGTGTGCATAAGAAATATGTAAAGGGAAAGAAGTGTGCATAAGAAATATGTAAAGGGAAAGAAGTGTGCATAAGAAATATGTAAAGGGAAAGAAGTGTGCATAAGAAATATGTAAAGGGAAAGAAGTGTGCATAAGAAATATGTAAAGGGAAAGAAGTGTGCTTAAGAAATAAACACCTGATGTCGGAACAAGCCCTCGAGTTAAATATGTAAAGGGAAAGAAGTGTGCATAAGAAATATGTAAAGGGAAAGAAGTGTGCATAAAAAATATGTAAAGGGAAAGAAGTGTGCATAAGAAATATGTAAAGGGAAAAGAGTGTGCATAAGAAATATGTAAAGGGAAAGAAGTGTGCATAAGAAATATGTAAAGGGAAAGAAGTGTGCATAAGAAATATGTAAAGGGAAAGAAGTGTGCATAAGAAATATGTAAAGAGAAAGAAGTGTGCATAAGAAATATGTAAAGGGAAAGAAGTGTGCATAAGAAATATGTAAAGGGAAAGAAGTGTGCATAAGAAATAAACACCTGATGTCGGAACAAGCCCTCGAGTTAAATATGTAAAGGGAAAGAAGTGTGCATAAGAAATATGTAAAGGGAAAGAAGTGTGCATAAGAAATATGTAAAGGGAAAGAAGTGTGCATAAGAAATATGTAAAGGGAAAGAAGTGTGCATAAGAAATATGTAAAGGGAAAGAAGTGTGCATAAGAAATATGTAAAGGGAAAGAAGTGTGCATAAGAAATATGTAAAGGGAAAGAAGTGTGCATAAGAAATATGTAAAGGGAAAGAAGTGTGCATAAGAAATATGTAAAGGGAAAGAAGTGTGCATAAGAAATATGTAAAGGGAAAGAAGTGTGCATAAGAAATATGTAAAGGGAAAGAAGTGTGCATAAGAAATATGTAAAGGGAAAGAAGTGTGCATAAGAAATATGTAAAGGGAAAGAAGTGTGCATAAGAAATATGTAAAGGGAAAGAAGTGTGCATAAGAAATATGTAAAGGGAAAGAAGTGTGCATAAGAAATAAACACCTGATGACGGAACAAGCCCTCGAGTTAAATATGTAAAGGGAAAGAAGTGTGCATAAGAAATATGTAAAGGGAAAGAAGTGTGCATAAGAAATATGTAAAGGGAAAGAAGTGTGCATAAGAAATATGTAAAGGGAAAGAAGTGTGCATAAGAAATATGTAAAGGGAAAGAAGTGTGCATAAGAAATATGTAAAGGGAAAGAAGTGTGCATAAGAAATATGTAAAGGGAAAGAAGTGTGCATAAGAAATATGTAAAGGGAAAGAAGTGTGCATAAGAAATATGTAAAGGGAAAGAAGTGTGCATAAGAAATATGTAAAGGGAAAGAAGTGTGCATAAGAAATATGTAAAGGGAAAGAAGTGTGCATAAGAAATATGTAAAGGGAAAGAAGTGTGCATAAGAAATATGTAAAGGGAAAGAAGTGTGCATAAGAAATATGTAAAGGGAAAGAAGTGTGCATAAGAAATATGTAAAGGGAAAGAAGTGTGCATAAGAAATATGTAAAGGGAAAGAAGTGTGCATAAGAAATATGTAAAGGGAAAGAAGTGTGCATAAGAAATATGTAAAGGGAAAGAAGTGTGCATAAGAAATATGTAAAGGGAAAGAAGTGTGCATAAGAAATATGTAAAGGGAAAGAAGTGTGCATAAGAAATATGTAAAGGGAAAGAAGTGTGCATAAGAAATATGTAAAGGGAAAGAAGTGTGCATAAGAAATATGTAAAGGGAAAGAAGTGTGCATAAGAAATATGTAAAGGGAAAGAAGTGTGCATAAGAAATATGTAAAGGGAAAGAAGTGTGCATAAGAAATATGTAAAGGGAAAGAAGTGTGCATAAGAAATATGTAAAGGGAAAGAAGTGTGCATAAGAAATATGTAAAGGGAAAGAAGTGTGCATAAGAAATATGTAAAGGGAAAGAAGTGTGCATAAGAAATATGTAAAGGGAAAGAAGTGTGCATAAGAAATATGTAAAGGGAAAGAAGTGTGCATAAGAAATATGTAAAGGGAAAGAAGTGTGCATAAGAAATAAACACCTGATATCGGAACAAGCCCTCGAGTTAAATATGTAAAGGGAAAGAAGTGTGCATAAGAAATAAACACCTGATGTCGGAACAAGCCCTCGAGTGTGCATAAGCCCTCGAAGTGTGCATAAGAAATATGTAAAGGGAAAGAAGTGTGCATAAGAAATATGTAAAGGGAAAGAAGTGTGCATAAGAAATATGTAAAGGGAAAGAAGTGTGCATAAGAAATATGTAAAGGGAAAGAAGTGTGCATAAGAAATATGTAAAGGGAAAGAAGTGTGCATAAGAAATATGTAAAGGGAAAGAAGTGTGCATAAGAAATATGTAAAGGGAAAGAAGTGTGCATAAGAAATATGTAAAGGGAAAGAAGTGTGCATAAGAAATATGTAAAGGGAAAGAAGTGTGCATAAGAAATATGTAAAGGGAAAGAAGTGTGCATAAGAAATATGTAAAGGGAAATAAGTGTGCATAAGAAATATGTAAAGGGAAAGAAGTGTGCATAAGAAATATGTAAAGGGAAAGAAGTGTGCATAAGAAATAAACACCTGATGTCGGAACAAGCCCTCGAGTTAAATATGTAAAGGGAAAAAAAGTGTGCATAAGAAATATGTAAAGGGAAAGAAGTGTGCATAAGAAATATGTAAAGGGAAAGAAGTGTGCATAAGAAATAAACACCTGATGTCGGAACAAGCCCTCGAGTTATATATGTAAAGGGAAAGAAGTATGCATAAGAAATATGTAAAGGGAAAGAAGTGTGCATAAGAAATATGTAAAGGGAAAGAAGTGTGCATAAGAAATATGTAAAGGGAAAGAAGTGTGCATAAGAAATATGTAAAGGGAAAGAAGTGTGCATAAGAAATAAACACCTGATGTCGGAACAAGCCCTCGAGTGAAATATGTAAAGGGAAAGAAGTGTGCATAAGAAATATGTAAAGGAAAAGAAGTGTGCATAAGAAATATGTAAAGGGAAAGAAGTGTGCATAAGAAATATGTAAAGGGAAAGAAGTGTGCATAAGAAATATGTAAAGGGAAAGAAGTGTGCATAAGAAATATGTAAAGGGAAAGAAGTGTGCATAAGAAATATGTAAAGGGAAAGAAGTGTGCATAAGAAATATGTAAAGGGAAAGAAGTGTGCATAAGAAATAAACACCTGATGTCGGAACAAGCCCTCGAGTTAAA
The DNA here is from genome assembly GCA_037893245.1 of Crossaster papposus. Classification (NCBI taxonomy): domain Eukaryota; kingdom Metazoa; phylum Echinodermata; class Asteroidea; order Velatida; family Solasteridae; genus Crossaster; species Crossaster papposus. The sequence continues at coordinate 26,163 of JBAIAA010001749.1, read as the reverse complement.
TATGTAAAGGGAAAGAAGTGTGCATAAGAAATATGTAAAGGGAAAGAAGTGTGCATAAGAAATATGTAAAGGGAAAGAAGTGTGCATAAGAAATATGTAAAGGGAAAGAAGTGTGCATAAGAAATATGTAAAGGGAAAGAAGTGTGCATAAGAAATATGTAAAGGGAAAGAATTGTGCATAAGAAATAAACACCTGATGTCGGAACAAGCCCTCGAGTTAAATATGTAAAGGGAAAGAAGTGTGCATAAGAAATATGTAAAGGGAAAGAAGTGTGCATAAGAAATATGTAAAGGGAAAGAAGTGTGCATAAGAAATATGTAAAGGGAAAGAAGTGTGCATAAGAAATATGTAAAGGGAAAGAAGTGTGCATAAGAAATATGTAAAGGGAAAGAAGTGTGCATAAGAAATATGTAAAGGGAAAGAAGTGTGCATAAGAAATAAACACCTGATGTCGGAACAAGCCCTCGAGTTAAATATGTAAAGGGAAAGAAGTGTGCATAATAAATATGTAAAGGGAAAGAAGTGTGCATAAGAAATATGTAAAGGGAAGGAAGTGTGCATAAGAAATATGTAAAGGGAAAGAAGTGTGCATAAGAAATATGTAAAGGGAAAGAAGTGTGCATAAGAAATATGTAAAGGGAAAGAAGTGTGCATAAGAAATATGTAAAGGGAAAGAAGTGTGCATAAGAAATATGTAAAGGGAAAGAAGTGTGCATAAGAAATATGTAAAGGGAAAGAAGTGTGCATAAGAAATATGTAAAGGGAAAGAAGTGTGCATAAGAAATATGTAAAGGGAAAGAAGTGTGCATAAGAAATATGTAAAGGGAAAGAAGTGTGCATAAGAAATATGTAAAGGGAAAGAAGTGTGCATAAGAAATAAACACCTGATGTCGGAACAAGCCCTCGAGTTAAATATGTAAAGGGAAAAAAAGTGTGCATAAGAAATATGTAAAGGGAAAGAAGTGTGCATAAGAAATATGTAAAGGGAAAGAAGTGTGCATAAGAAATAAACACCTGATGTCGGAACAAGCCCTCGAGTTAAATATGTAAAGGGAAAGAAGTATGCATAAGAAATATGTAAAGGGAAAGAAGTGTGCATAAGAAATATGTAAAGGGAAAGAAGTGTGCATAAGAAATATGTAAAGGGAAAGAAGTGTGCATAAGAAATATGTAAAGGGAAAGAAGTGTGCATAAGAAATAAACACCTGATGTCGGAACAAGCCCTCGAGTGAAATATGTAAAGGGAAAGAAGTGTGCATAAGAAATATGTAAAGGAAAAGAAGTGTGCATAAGAAATATGTAAAGGGAAAGAAGTGTGCATAAGAAATATGTAAAGGGAAAGAAGTGTGCATAAGAAATATGTAAAGGGAAAGAAGTGTGCATAAGAAATATGTAAAGGGAAAGAAGTGTGCATAAGAAATATGTAAAGGGAAAGAAGTGTGCATAAGAAATATGTAAAGGGAAAGAAGTGTGCATAAGAAATAAACACCTGATGTCGGAACAAGCCCTCGAGTAAATATGTAAAGGGAAAGAAGTGTGCATAAGAAATATGTAAAGGGAAAGAAGTGTGCATAAGAAATATGTAAAGGGAAAGAAGTGTGCATAAGAAATATGTAAAGGGAAAGAAGTGTGCATAAGAAATATGTAAAGGGAAAGAAGTGTGCATAAGAAATATGTAAAGGGAAAGAATTGTGCATAAGAAATAAACACCTGATGTCGGAACAAGCCCTCGAGTTAAATATGTAAAGGGAAAGAAGTGTGCATAAGAAATATGTAAAGGGAAAGAAGTGTGCATAAGAAATATGTAAAGGGAAAGAAGTGTGCATAAGAAATATGTAAAGGGAAAGAAGTGTGCATAAGAAATATGTAAAGGGAAAGAAGTGTGCATAAGAAATATGTAAAGGGAAAGAATTGTGCATAAGAAATATGTAAAGGGAAAGAAGTGTGCATAAGAAATAAACACCTGATGTCGGAACAAGCCCTCGAGTTAAATATGTAAAGGGAAAGAAGTGTGCATAATAAATATGTAAAGGGAAAGAAGTATGCATAAGAAATATGTAAAGGGAAAGAAGTGTGCATAAGAAATATGTAAAGGGAAAGAAGTGTGCATAAGAAATATGTAAAGGGAAAGAAGTGTGCATAAGAAATATGTAAAGGGAAAGAAGTGTGCATAAGAAATATGTAAAGGGAAAGAAGTGTGCATAAGAAATATGTATAGGGAAAGAAGTGTGCATAAGAAATAAACACCTGATGTCGGAACAAGCCCTCGAGTTAAATATGTAAAGGGAAAGAAGTGTGCATAAGAAATATGTAAAGGGAAAGAGGTGTGCATAAGAAATATGTAAAGGGAAAGAAGTGTGCATAAGAAATATGTAAAGGGAAAGAAGTGTGCATAAGAAATATGTAAAGGGAAAGAAGTGTGCATAAGAAATATGTAAAGGGAAAGAAGTGTGCATAAGAAATATGTAAAGGGAAAGAAGTGTGCATAAGAAATATGTAAAGGGAAAGAAGTGTGCATAAGAAATATGTAAAGGGAAAGAAGTGTGCATAAGAAATATGTAAAGGGAAAGAAGTGTGCATAAGAAATATGTAAAGGGAAAGAAGTGTGCATAAGAAATATGTAAAGGGAAAGAAGTGTGCATAAGAAATATGTAAAGGGAAAGAAGTGTGCATAAGAAATATGTAAAGGGAAAGAAGTGTGCATAAGAAATATGTAAAGGGAAAGAAGTGTGCATAAGAAATATGTAAAGGGAAAGAAGTGTGCATAAGAAATATGTAAAGGGAAAGAAGTGTGCATAAGAAATATGTAAAGGGAAAGAAGTGTGCATAAGAAATATGTAAAGGGAAAGAAGTGTGCATAAGAAATATGTAAAGGGAAAGAAGTGTGCATAAGAAAAATGTAAAGGGAAAGAAGTGTGCATAAGAAATATGTAAAGGGAAAGAAGTGTGCATAAGAAATATGTAAAGGGAAAGAAGTGTGCATAAGAAATATGTAAAGGGAAAGAAGTGTGCATAAGAAATATGTAAAGGGAAAGAAGTGTGCATAAGAAATATGTAAAGGGAAAGAAGTGTGCATAAGAAATATGTAAAGGGAAAGAAGTGTGCATAAGAAATAAACACCTGATGTCGGAACAAGCCCTCGAGTTAAATATGTAAAGGGAAAAAAGTGTGCATAAGAAATATGTAAAGGGAAAGAAGTGTGCATAAGAAATATGTAAAGGGAAAGAAGTGTGCATAAGAAATAAACACCTGATGTCGGAACAAGCCCTCGAGTTAAATATGTAAAGGGAAAGAAGTATGCATAAGAAATATGTAAAGGGAAAGAAGTGTGCATAAGAAATATGTAAAAGGAAAGAAGTGTGCATAAGAAATATGTAAAGGGAAAGAAGTGTGCATAAGAAATATGTAAAGGGAAAGAAGTGTGCATAAGAAATAAACACCTGATGTCGGAACAAGCCCTCGAGTTAAATATGTAAAGGGAAAGAAGTGTGCATAAGAAATATGTAAAGGGAAAGAAGTGTGCATAAGAAATATGTAAAGGGAAAGAAGTGTGCATAAGAAATATGTAAAGGGAAAGAAGTGTGCATAAGAAATATGTAAAGGGAAAGAAGTGTGCATAAGAAATATGTAAAGGGAAAGAAGTGTGCATAAGAAATATGTAAAGGGAAAGAAGTGTGCATAAGAAATATGTAAAGGGAAAGAAGTGTGCATAAGAAATAAACACCTGATGTCGGAACAAGCCCTCGAGTTAAATATGTAAAGGGAAAGAAGTGTGCATAAGAAATATGTAAAGGGAAAGAAGTGTGCATAAGAAATATGTAAAGGGAAAGAAGTGTGCATAAGAAATATGTAAAGGGAAAGAAGTGTGCATAAGAAATGTGTAAAGGGAAAGAAGTGTGCATAAGAAATATGTAAAGGGAAAGAAGTGTGCATAATAAATAAACACCTGATGTCGGAACAAGCCCTCGAGTTAATTATGTAAAGGGAAAGAAGTGTGCATAAGAAATATGTAAAGGGAAAGAAGTGTGCATAAGAAATATGTAAAGGGAAAGAAGTGTGCATAAGAAATATGTAAAGGGAAAGAAGTGTGCATAAGAAATATGTAAAGGGAAAGAAGTGTGCTTAAGAAATAAACACCTGATGTCGGAACAAGCCCTCGAGTTAAATATGTAAAGGGAAAGAAGTGTGCATAAGAAATATGTAAAGGGAAAGAAGTGTGCATAAAAAATATGTAAAGGGAAAGAAGTGTGCATAAGAAATATGTAAAGGGAAAGAAGTCTGCATAAGAAATATGTAAAGGGAAAGAAGTGTGCATAAGAAATATGTAAAGGGAAAGAAGTGTGCATAAGAAATATGTAAAGGGAAAGAAGTGTGCATAAGAAATATGTAAAGGGAAAGAAGTGTGCATAAGAAATATGTAAAGGGAAAGAAGTGTGCATAAGAAATATGTAAAGGGAAAGAAGTGTGCATAAGAAATATGTAAAGGGAAAGAAGTGTGCATAAGAAATATGTAAAGGGAAAGAAGTGTGCATAAGAAATATGTAAAGGGAAAGAAGTGTGCATAAGAAATATGTAAAGGGAAAGAAGTGTGCATAAGAAATATGTAAAGAGAAAGAAGTGTGCATAAGAAATATGTAAAGGGAAAGAAGTGTGCATAAGAAATATGTAAAGGGAAAGAAGTGTGCATAAGAAATAAACACCTGATGTCGGAACAAGCCCTCGAGTTAAATATGTAAAGGGAAAGAAGTGTGCATAAGAAATATGTAAAGGGAAAGAAGTGTGCATAAGAAATATGTAAAGGGAAAGAAGTGTGCATAAGAAATATGTAAAGGGAAAGAAGTGTGCATAAGAAATATGTAAAGGGAAAGAAGTGTGCATAAGAAATATGTAAAGGGAAAGAAGTGTGCATAAGAAATATGTAAAGGGAAAGAAGTGTGCATAAGAAATATGTAAAGGGAAAGAAGTGTGCATAAGAAATATGTAAAGGGAAAGAAGTGTGCATAAGAAATATGTAAAGGGAAAGAAGTGTGCATAAGAAATATGTAAAGGGAAAGAAGTGTGCATAAGAAATATGTAAAGGGAAAGAAGTGTGCATAAGAAATATGTAAAGGGAAAGAAGTGTGCATAAGAAATATGTAAAGGGAAAGAAGTGTGCATAAGAAATATGTAAAGGGAAAGAAGTGTGCATATGAAATATGTAAAGGGAAAGAAGTGTGCATAAGAAATAAACACCTGATGACGGAACAAGCCCTCGAGTTAAATATGTAAAGGGAAAGAAGTGTGCATAAGAAATATGTAAAGGGAAAGAAGTGTGCATAAGAAATATGTAAAGGGAAAGAAGTGTGCATAAGAAATATGTAAAGGGAAAGAAGTGTGCATAAGAAATATGTAAAGGGAAAGAAGTGTGCATAAGAAATATGTCAAGGGAAAGAAGTGTGCATAAGAAATATGTAAAGGGAAAGAAGTGTGCATAAGAAATATGTAAAGGGAAAGAAGTGTGCATAAGAAATATGTAAAGGGAAAGAAGTGTGCATAAGAAATATGTAAAGGGAAAGAAGTGTGCATAAGAAATATGTAAAGGGAAAGAAGTGTGCATAAGAAATATGTAAAGGGAAAGAAGTGTGCATAAGAAAAATGTAAAGGGAAAGAAGTGTGCATAAGAAAAATGTAAAGGGAAAGAAGTGTGCATAAGAAATATGTAAAGGGAAAGAAGTGTGCATAAGAAATATGTAAAGGGAAAGAAGTGTGCATAAGAAATATGTAAAGGGAAAGAAGTGTGCATAAGAAATATGTAAAGGGAAAGAAGTGTGCATAAGAAATATGTAAAGGGAAAGAAGTGTGCATAAGAAATATGTAAAGGGAAAGAATTGTGCATAAGAAATATGTAAAGGGAAAGAAGTGTGCATAAGAAATATGTAAAGGGAAAGAAGTGTGCATAAGAAATATGTAAAGGGAAAGAAGTGTGCATAAGAAATATGTAAAGGGAAAGAAGTGTGCATAAGAAATATGTAAAGGGAAAGAAGTGTGCATAAGAAATATGTAAAGGGAAAGAAGTGTGCATAAGAAATATGTAAAGGGAAAGAAGTGTGCATAAGAAATATGTAAAGGCAAAGAAGTGTGCATAAGATATATGTAAAGGGAAAGAAGTGTGCATAAGAAATATGTAAAGGGAAAGAAGTGTGCATAAGAAATATGTAAAGGGAAAGAAGTGTGCATAAGAAATATGTAAAGGGAAAGAAGTGTGCATAAGAAATAAACACCTGATATCGGAACAAGCCCTCGAGTTAAATATGTAAAGGGAAAGAAGTGTGCATAAGAAATAAACACCTGATGTCGGAACAAGCCCTCGAGTGTGCATAAGCCCTCGAAGTGTGCATAAGAAATATGTAAAGGGAAAGAAGTGTGCATAAGAAATATGTAAAGGGAAAGAAGTGTGCATAAGAAATATGTAAAGGGAAAGAAGTGTGCATAAGAAATATGTAAAGGGAAAGAAGTGTGCATAAGAAATATGTAAAGGGAAAGAAGTGTGCATAAGAAATATGTAAAGGGAAAGAAGTGTGCATAAGAAATATGTAAAGGGAAAGAAGTGTGCATAAGAAATATGTAAAGGGAAAGAAGTGTGCATAAGAAATATGTAAAGGGAAAGAAGTGTGCATAAGAAATATGTAAAGGGAAAGAAGTGTGCATAAGAAATATGTAAAGGGAAAGAAGTGTGCATAAGAAATATGTAAAGGGAAAGAAGGGTGCATAAGAAATATGTAAAGGGAAAGAAGTGTGCATAAGAAATATGTAAAGGGAAAGAAGTGTGCATAAGAAATATGTAAAGGGAAAGAAGTGTGCATAAGAAATATGTAAAGAGAAAGAAGTGTGCATAAGAAATATGTAAAGGGAAAGAAGTGTGCATAAGAAATAAACACCTGATGTCGGAACAAGCCCTCGAGTTAAATATGTAAAGGGAAAAAAGTGTGCATAAGAAATATGTAAAGGGAAAGAAGTGTGCATAAGAAATATGTAAAGGGAAAGAAGTGTGCATAAGAAATAAACACCTGATGTCGGAACAAGCCCTCGAGTTAAATATGTAAAGGGAAAGAAGTATGCATAAGAAATATGTAAAGGGAAAGAAGTGTGCATAAGAAATATGTAAAGGGAAAGAAGTGTGCATAAGAAATATGTAAAGGGAAAGAAGTGTGCATAAGAAATATGTAAAGGGAAAGAAGTGTGCATAAGAAATAAACACCTGATGTCGGAACAAGCCCTCGAGTGAAATATGTAAAGGGAAAGAAGTGTGCATAAGAAATATGTAAAGGAAAAGAAGTGTGCATAAGAAATATGTAAAGGGAAAGAAGTGTGCATAAGAAATATGTAAAGGGAAAGAAGTGTGCATAAGAAATATGTAAAGGGAAAGAAGTGTGCATAAGAAATATGTAAAGGGAAAGAAGTGTGCAAAAGAAATATGTAAAGGGAAAGAAGTGTGCATAAGAAATATGTAAAGGGAAAGAAGTGTGCATAAGAAATAAACACCTGATGTCGGAACAAGCCCTCGAGTTAAATATGTAAAGGGAAAGAAGTGTGCATAAGAAATATGTAAAGGGAAAGAAGTGTGCATAAGAAATATGTAAAGGGAAAGAAGTGTGCATAAGAAATATGTAAAGGGAAAGAAGTGTGCATAAGAAATATGTAAAGGGAAAGAAGTGTGCATAAGAAATATGTAAAGGGAAAGAAGTGTGCATAAGAAATAAACACCTGATGTCGGAACAAGCCCTCGAGTTAAATATGTAAAGGGAAAGAAGTGTGCATAAGAAATATGTAAAGGGAAAGAAGTGTGCATAAGAAATATGTAAAGGGAAAGAAGTGTGCATAAGAAATATGTAAAGGGAAAGAAGTGTGCATAAGAAATATGTAAAGGGAAAGAAGTGTGCATAAGAAATATGTAAAGGGAAAGAAGTGTGCATAAGAAATATGTAAAGGGAAAGAAGTGTGCATAAGAAATATGTAAAGGGAAAGAAGTGTGCATAAGAAATATGTAAAGGGAAAGAAGTGTGCATAAGAAATATGTAAAGGGAAAGAAGTGTGCATAAGAAATATGTAAAGGGAAAGAAGTGTGCATAAGAAATATGTAAAGGGAAAGAAGTGTGCATAAGAAATATGTAAAGGGAAAGAAGTGTGCATAAGAAATATGTAAAGGGAAAGAAGTGTGCATAAGAAATATGTAAAGGGAAAGAAGTGTGCATAAGAAATATGTAAAGGGAAAGAAGTGTGCATAAGAAATAAACACCTGATGACGGAACAAGCCCTCGAGTTAAATATGTAAAGGGAAAGAAGTGTGCATAAGAAATATGTAAAGGGAAAGAAGTGTGCATAAGAAATATGTAAAGGGAAAGAAGTGTGCATAAGAAATATGTAAAGGGAAAGAAGTGTGCATAAGAAATATGTAAAGGGAAAGAAGTGTGCATAAGAAATATGTCAAGGGAAAGAAGTGTGCATAAGAAATATGTAAAGGGAAAGAAGTGTGCATAAGAAATATGTAAAGGGAAAGAAGTGTGCATAAGAAATATGTAAAGGGAAAGAAGTGTGCATAAGAAATATGTAAAGGGAAAGAAGTGTGCATAAGAAATATGTAAAGGGAAAGAAGTGTGCATAAGAAATATGTAAAGGGAAAGAAGTGTGCATAAGAAAAATGTAAAGGGAAAGAAGTGTGCATAAGAAATATGTAAAGGGAAAGAAGTGTGCATAAGAAATATGTAAAGGGAAAGAAGTGTGCATAAGAAATATGTAAAGGGAAAGAAGTGTGCATAAGAAATATGTAAAGGGAAAGAAGTGTGCATAAGAAATATGTAAAGGGAAAGAAGTGTGCATAAGAAATATGTAAAGGGAAAGAAGTGTGCATAAGAAATATGTAAAGGGAAAGAAGTGTGCATAAGAAATATGTAAAGGGAAAGAAGTGTGCATAAGAAATATGTAAAGGGAAAGAAGTGTGCATAAGAAATATGTAAAGGGAAAGAAGTGTGCATAAGAAATATGTAAAGGGAAAGAAGTGTGCATAAGAAATATGTAAAGGGAAAGAAGTGTGCATAAGAAATATGTAAAGGGAAAGAAGTGTGCATAAGAAATATGTAAAGGGAAAGAAGTGTGCATAAGAAATATGTAAAGGGAAAGAAGTGTGCATAAGATATATGTAAAGGGAAAGAAGTGTGCATAAGAAATATGTAAAGGGAAAGAAGTGTGCATAAGAAATATGTAAAGGGAAAGAAGTGTGCATAAGAAATATGTAAAGGGAAAGAAGTGTGCATAAGAAATAAACACCTGATATCGGAACAAGCCCTCGAGTTAAATATGTAAAGGGAAAGAAGTGTGCATAAGAAATAAACACCTGATGTCGGAACAAGCCCTCGAGTGTGCATAAGCCCTCGAAGTGTGCATAAGAAATATGTAAAGGGAAAGAAGTGTGCATAAGAAATATGTAAAGGGAAAGAAGTGTGCATAAGAAATATGTAAAGGGAAAGAAGTGTGCATAAGAAATATGTAAAGGGAAAGAAGTGTGCATAAGAAATATGTAAAGGGAAAGAAGTGTGCATAAGAAATATGTAAAGGGAAAGAAGTGTGCATAAGAAATATGTAAAGGGAAAGAAGTGTGCATAAGAAATATGTAAAGGGAAAGAAGTGTGCATAAGAAATATGTAAAGGGAAAGAAGTGTGCATAAGAAATATGTAAAGGGAAAGAAGTGTGCATAAGAAATATGTAAAGGGAAAGAAGTGTGCATAAGAAATATGTAAAGGGAAAGAAGTGTGCATAAGAAATATGTAAAGGGAAAGAAGTGTGCATAAGAAATATGTAAAGGGAAAGAAGTGTGCATAAGAAATATGTAAAGGGAAAGAAGTGTGCATAAGAAATATGTAAAGGGAAAGAAGTGTGCATAAGAAATAAACACCTGATGTCGGAACAAGCCCTCGAGTTAAATATGTAAAGGGAAAAAAGTGTGCATAAGAAATATGTAAAGGGAAAGAAGTGTGCATAAGAAATATGTAAAGGGAAAGAAGTGTGCATAAGAAATAAACACCTGATGTCGGAACAAGCCCTCGAGTTAAATATGTAAAGGGAAAGAAGTATGCATAAGAAATATGTAAAGGGAAAGAAGTGTGCATAAGAAATATGTAAAGGGAAAGAAGTGTGCATAAGAAATATGTAAAGGGAAAGAAGTGTGCATAAGAAATATGTAAAGGGAAAGAAGTGTGCATAAGAAATAAACACCTGATGTCGGAACAAGCCCTCGAGTGAAATATGTAAAGGGAAAGAAGTGTGCATAAGAAATATGTAAAGGGAAAGAAGTGTGCATAAGAAATATGTAAAGGGAAAGAAGTGTGCATAATAAATATGTAAAGGGAAAGAAGTGTGCATAAGAAATATGTAAAGGGAAAGAAGTGTGCATAAGAAATATGTAAAGGGAAAGAAGTGTGCATAATAAATATGTAAAGGGAAAGAAGTGTGCATAAGAAATATGTAAAGGGAAAGAAGTGTGCATAAGAAATATGTAAAGGGAAAGAAGTGTGCATAAGAAATATGTAAAGGGAAAGAAGTGTGCATAAGAAATATGTAAAGGGAAAGAAGTGTGCATAAGAAATATGTAAAGGGAAAGAAGTGTGCATAAGAAATATGTAAAGGGAAAGAAGTGTGCATAAGAAATATGTAAAGGGAAAGAAGTGTGCATAAGAAATAAACACCTGATGTCGGAACAAGCCCTCGAGTTAAATATGTAAAGGGAAAGAAGTGTGCATAAGAAATATGTAAAGGGAAAGAAGTGTGCATAAGAAATATGTAAAGGGAAAGAAGTGTGCATAAGAAATATGTAAAGGGAAAGAAGTGTGCATAAGAAATATGTAAAGGGAAAGAAGTGTGCATAAGAAATATGTAAAGGGAAAGAAGTGTGCATAAGAAATATGTAAAGGGAAAGAAGTGTGCATAAGAAATATGTAAAGGGAAAGAAGTGTGCATAAGAAATATGTAAAGGGAAAGAAGTGTGCATAAGAAATATGTAAAGGGAAAGAAGTGTGCATAAGAAAAATGTAAAGGGAAAGAAGTGTGCATAAGAAATATGTAAAGGGAAAGAAGTGTGCATAAGAAATATGTAAAGGGAAAGAAGTGTGCATAAGAAATATGTAAAGGGAAAGAAGTGTGCATAAGAAATATGTAAAGGGAAAGAAGTGTGCATAAGAAATATGTAAAGGGAAAGAAGTGTGCATAAGAAATATGTAAAGGGAAAGAAGTGTGCATAAGAAATATGTAAAGGGAAAGAAGTGTGCATAAGAAATATGTAAAGGGAAAGAAGTGTGCATAAGAAATATGTAAAGGGAAAGAAGTGTGCATAAGAAATATGTAAAGGGAAAGAAGTGTGCATAAGAAATATGTAAAGGGAAAGAAGTGTGCATAAGAAATATGTAAAGGGAAAGAAGTGTGCATAAGAAATATGTAAAGGGAAAGAAGTGTGCATAAGAAATATGTAAAGGGAAAGAAGTGTGCATAAGAAATATGTAAAGGGAAAGAAGTGTGCATAAGAAATATGTAAAGGGAAAGAAGTGTGCATAAGAAATATGTAAAGGGAAAGAAGTGTGCATAAGATATATGTAAAGGGAAAGAAGTGTGCATAAGAAATATGTAAAGGGAAAGAAGTGTGCATAAGAAATATGTAAAGGGAAAGAAGTGTGCATAAGAAATATGTAAAGGGAAAGAAGTGTGCATAAGAAATAAACACCTGATATCGGAACAAGCCCTCGAGTTAAATATGTAAAGGGAAAGAAGTGTGCATAAGAAATAAACACCTGATGTCGGAACAAGCCCTCGAGTGTGCATAAGCCCTCGAAGTGTGCATAAGAAATATGTAAAGGGAAAGAAGTGTGCATAAGAAATATGTAAAGGGAAAGAAGTGTGCATAAGAAATATGTAAAGGGAAAGAAGTGTGCATAAGAAATATGTAAAGGGAAAGAAGTGTGCATAAGAAATATGTAAAGGGAAAGAAGTGTGCATAAGAAATATGTAAAGGGAAAGAAGTGTGCATAAGAAATATGTAAAGGGAAAGAAGTGTGCATAAGAAATATGTAAAGGGAAAGAAGTGTGCATAAGAAATATGTAAAGGGAAAGAAGTGTGCATAAGAAATATGTAAAGGGAAAGAAGTGTGCATAAGAAATATGTAAAGGGAAAGAAGTGTGCATAAGAAATATGTAAAGGGAAAGAAGTGTGCATAAGAAATAAACACCTGATGTCGGAACAAGCCCTCGAGTTAAATATGTAAAGGGAAAAAAGTGTGCATAAGAAATATGTAAAGGGAAAGAAGTGTGCATAAGAAATATGTAAAGGGAAAGAAGTGTGCATAAGAAATAAACACCTGATGTCGGAACAAGCCCTCGAGTTAAATATGTAAAGGGAAAGAAGTATGCATAAGAAATATGTAAAGGGAAAGAAGTGTGCATAAGAAATATGTAAAGGGAAAGAAGTGTGCATAAGAAATATGTAAAGGGAAAGAAGTGTGCATAAGAAATATGTAAAGGGAAAGAAGTGTGCATAAGAAATAAACACCTGATGTCGGAACAAGCCCTCGAGTGAAATATGTAAAGGGAAAGAAGTGTGCATAAGAAATATGTAAAGGAAAAGAAGTGTGCATAAGAAATATGTAAAGGGAAAGAAGTGTGCATAAGAAATATGTAAAGGGAAAGAAGTGTGCATAAGAAATATGTAAAGGGAAAGAAGTGTGCATAAGAAATATGTAAAGGGAAAGAAGTGTGCAAAAGAAATATGTAAAGGGAAAGAAGTGTGCATAAGAAATATGTAAAGGGAAAGAAGTGTGCATAAGAAATAAACACCTGATGTCGGAACAAGCCCTCGAGTTAAATATGTAAAGGGAAAGAAGTGTGCATAAGAAATATGTAAAGGGAAAGAAGTGTGCATAAGAAATATGTAAAGGGAAAGAAGTGTGCATAAGAAATATGTAAAGGGAAAGAAGTGTGCATAAGAAATATGTAAAGGGAAAGAAGTGTGCATAAGAAATATGTAAAGGGAAAGAAGTGTGCATAAGAAATAAACACCTGATGTCGGAACAAGCCCTCGAGTTAAATATGTAAAGGGAAAGAAGTGTGCATAATAAATATGTAAAGGGAAAGAAGTGTGCATAAGAAATATGTAAAGGGAAAGAAGTGTGCATAAGAAATATGTAAAGGGAAAGAAGTGTGCATAAGAAATATGTAAAGGGAAAGAAGTGTGCATAAGAAATATGTAAAGGGAAAGAAGTGTGCATAAGAAATCTGTAAAGGGAAAGAAGTGTGCATAAGAAATAAACACCTGATGTCGGAACAAGCCCTCGAGTTAAATATGTAAAGGGAAAGAAGTGTGCATAATAAATATGTAAAGGGAAAGAAGTGTGCATAAGAAATATGTAAAGGGAAAGAAGTGTGCATAAGAAATATGTAAAGGGAAAGAAGTGTGCATAAGAAATATGTAAAGGGAAAGAAGTGTGCATAAGAAATATGTAAAGGGAAAGAAGTGTGCATAAGAAATATGTAAAGGGAAAGAAGTGTGCATAAGAAATATGTATAGGGAAAGAAGTGTGCATAAGAAATAAACACCTGATGTCGGAACAAGCCCTCGAGTTAAATATGTAAAGGGAAAGAAGTGTGCATAAGAAATATGTAAAGGGAAAGAGGTGTGCATAAGAAATATGTAAAGGGAAAGAAGTGTGCATAAGAAATATGTAAAGGGAAAGAAGTGTGCATAAGAAATATGTAAAGGGAAAGAAGTGTGCATAAGAAATATGTAAAGGGAAAGAAGTGTGCATAAGAAATATGTAAAGGGAAAGAAGTGTGCATAAGAAATATGTAAAGGGAAAGAAGTGTGCATAAGAAATATGTAAAGGGAAAGAAGTGTGCATAAGAAATATGTAAAGGGAAAGAAGTGTGCATAAGAAATATGTAAAGGGAAAGAAGTGTGCATAAGAAATATGTAAAGGGAAAGAAGTGTGCATAAGAAATATGTAAAGGGAAAGAAGTGTGCATAAGAAATATGTAAAGGGAAAGAAGTGTGCATAAGAAATATGTAAAGGGAAAGAAGTGTGCATAAGAAATATGTAAAGGGAAAGAAGTGTGCATAAGAAATAAACACATGATGTCGGAACAAGCCCTCGAGTTAAATATGTAAAGGGAAAGAAGTGTGCATAAGAAATATGTAAAGGGAAAGAAGTGTGCATAAGAAATATGTAAAGGGAAAGAAGTGTGCATAAGAAATATGTAAAGGGAAAGAAGTGTGCATAAGAAATATAAAGGGAAAGAAGTGTGCATAAGAAATATGTAAAGGGAAAGAAGTGTGCATAAGAAATATGTAAAGGGAAAGAAGTGTGCATAATAAATATGTAAAGGGAAAGAAGTGTGCATAAGAAATATGTAAAGGGAAAGAAGTGTGCATAAGAAATATGTAAAGGGAAAGAAGTGTGCATAAGAAATATGTAAAGGGAAAGAAGTGTGCATAAGAAATATGTAAAGGGAAAGAAGTGTGCATAAGAAATATGTAAAGGGAAAGAAGTTTGCATAAGAAATATGTAAAGGGAAAGAAGTGTGCATAAGAAATATGTAAAGGGAAAGAAGTGTGCATAAGAAATATGTAAAGGGAAAGAAGTGTGCATAATAAATATGTAAAGGGAAAGAAGTGTGCATAGGAAATATGTAAAGGGAAAGAAGCGTGCATAAGAAATATGTAAAGGGAAAGAAGTGTGCATAAGAAATATGTAAAGGGAAAGAAGTGTGCATAATAAATATGTAAAGGGAAAGAAGTGTGCATAAGAAATATGTAAAGGGAAAGAAGCGTGCATAAGAAATATGTAAAGGGGAAGAAGTGTGCATAAGAAATATGTAAAGGGAAAGAAGTGTGCATAAGAAATATGTAAAGGGAAAGAAGTGTGCATAAGAAATATGTAAAGGGAAAGAAGTGTGCATAAGAAATATGTAAAGGGGAAGAAGTGTGCATAAGAAATATGTAAAGGGAAAGAAGTGTGCATAAGAAATATGTAAAGGGAAAGAAGTGTGCATAAGAAATATGTAAAGGGAAAGAAGTGTGCATAAGAAATATGTAAAGGGAAAGAAGTGTGCATAAGAAATATGTAAAGGGAAAGAAGTGTGCACAAGAAATATGTAAAGGGAAAGAAGTGTGCATAAGAAATATGTAAAGGGAAAGAAGTGTGCATAAGAAATATGTAAAGGGAAAGAAGTATGCATAAGAAATATGTAAAGGGAAAGAAGTGTGCATAAGAAATATGTAAAGGGAAAGAAGTGTGCATAAGAAATATGTAAAGGGAAAGAAGTGTGCATAAGAAATATGTAAAGGGAAAGAAGTGTGCATAAGAAATATGTAAAGGGAAAGAAGTGTGCATAAGAAATATGTAAAGGGAAAGAAGTGTGCATAAGAAATATGTAAAGGGAAAGAAGTGTGCATAAGAAATATGTAAAGGGAAAGAAGTGTGCATAAGAAATATGTAAAGGGAAAGAAGTGTGCATAAGAAATATGTAAAGGGAAAGAAGTGTGCATAAGAAATAAACACATGATGTGGGAACAAGCCCTCGAGTTAAATATGTAAAGGGAAAGAAGTGTGCATAAGAAATATGTAAAGGGAAAGAAGTGTGCATAAGAAATATGTAAAGGGAAAGAAGTGTGCATAAGAAATATGTAAAGGGCAAGAAGTGTGCATAAGAAATATGTAAAGGGAAAGAAAGGTGCATAAGAAATATGTAAAGGGAAAGAAGTGTGCATAAGAAATATGTAAAGGGAAAGAAGTGTGCATGAGAAATATGTAAAGGGAAAGAAGTGTGCATAAGAAATATGTAAAGGGAAAGAAGTGTGCATAAGAAATATGTAAAGGGAAAGAAGTGTGCATAAGAAATATGTAAAGGGAAAGAAGTGTGCATAAGAAATATGTAAAGGGAAAGAAGTGTGCATAAGAAATATGTAAAGGGAAAGAAGTGTGCATAAGAAATATGTAAAGGGAAAGAAGTGTGCATAAGAAATGTGTAAAGGGAAAGAAGTGTGCATAAGAAATATGTAAAGGGAAAGAAGTGTGCATAAGAAATATGTAAAGGGAAAGAAGTGTGCATAAGAAATATGTAAAGGGAAAGAAGTGTGCATAAGAAATATGTAAAGGGAAAGAAGTGTGCATAAGAAATATGTAAAGGGAAAGAAGTGTGCTTAGGAAATATGTAAAGGGAAAGAAGCGTGCATAAGAAATATGTAAAGGGAAAGAAGTGTGCATAAGAAATATGTAAAGGGAAAGAAGTGTGCATAAGAAATATGTAAAGGGAAAGAAGTGTGCATAAGAAATATGTAAAGGGAAAGAAGTGTGCATAAGAAATATGTAAAGGGGAAGAAGTGTGCATAAGAAATATGTAAAGGGAAAGAAGTGTGCATAAGAAATATGTAAAGGGAAAGAAGTGTGCATAAGAAATATGTAAAGGGAAAGAAGTGTGCATAAGAAATATGTAAAGGGAAAGAAGTGTGCATAAGAAATATGTAAAGGGAAAGAAGTGTGCATAAGAAATATGTAAAGGGAAAGAAGTGTGCATAAGAAATATGTAAAGGGAAAGAAGTGTGCATAAGAAATATGTAAAGGGAAAGAAGTGTGCATAAGAAATATGTAAAGGGAAAGAAGTGTGCATAAGAAATATGTAAAGGGAAAGAAGTGTGCATAAGAAATATGTAAAGGGAAAGAAGTGTGCATGAGAAATAGGTAAAGGGAAAGAAGTGTGCATAATAAATATGTAAAGGGAAAGAAGTGTGCATAAGAAATATGTAAAGGGAAAGAAGTGTGCATAAGAAATATGTAAAGGGAAAGAAGTGTGCATAAGAAATATGTAAAGGGAAAGAAGTGTGCATAAGAAATATGTAAAGGGAAAGAAGTGTGCATAAGAAATATGTAAAGGGGAAGAAGTGTGCATAAGAAATATGTAAAGGGAAAGAAGTGTGCATAAGAAATATGTAAAGGGAAAGAAGTGTGCATACGAAATATGTAAAGGGAAAGAAGTGTGCATAAGAAATATGTAAAGGGAAAGAAAAGTGCATAAGAAATATGTAAAGGGGAAGAAGTGTGCATAAGAAATATGTAAAGGGAAAGAAGTGTGCATAAGAAATATGTAAAGGGAAAGAAGTGTGCATAAGAAATATGTAAAGGGAAAGAAGTGTGCATAAGAAATATGTAAAGGGAAAGAAGTGTGCATAAGAAATATGTAAAGGGAAAGAAGTGTGCATAAGAAATATGTAAAGGGAAAGAAGTGTGCATAAGAAATATGTAAAGGGAAAGAAGTGTGCATAAGAAATATGTAAAGGGAAAGAAGTGTGCATAAGAAATATGTAAAGGGAAAGAAGTGTGCATAAGAAATAAACTCATGATGTGGGAACAAGCCCTCGAGTTAAATATGTAAAGGGAAAGAAGTGTGCATAAGAAATATGTAAAGGGAAAGAAGTGTGTATAAGAAATATGTAAAGGGAAAGAAGTGTGCATAAGGAATATGTAAAGGGAAAGAAGTGTGCATAAGAAATATGTAAAGGGAAAGAAGTGTGCATAAGAAATATGTAAAGGGAAAGAAGTGTGCATAAGAAATATGTAAAGGGAAAGAAGTGTGCATAAGAAATATGTAAAAGGAAAGAAGTGTGCATGAGAAATAGGTAAAGGGAAAGAAGTGTGCATGAGAAATATGTAAAGGGAAAGAAGTGTGCATAATAAATATGTAAAGGGAAAGAAGTGTGCATAATAAATATGTAAAGGGAAAGAAGTGTGCATAAGAAATATGTAAAGGGAAAGAAGTGTGCATAAGAAATATGTAAAGGGAAAGAAGTGTGCATAAGAAATATGTAAAGGGAAAGAAGTGTGCATAAGAAATATGTAAAGGGAAAGAAGTGTGCATAAGAAATATGTAAAGGGAAAGAAGTGTGCATAAGAAATATGTAAAGGGAAAGAAGTGTGCATAAGAAATATGTAAAGGGAAAGAAGTGTGCATAAGAAATATGTAAAGGGAAAGAAGTGTGCATAAGAAATATGTAAAGGGAAAGAAGTGTGCATAAGAAATATGTAAAGGGAAAGAAGTGTGCATAAGAAATATGTAAAGGGAAAGAAGTGTGCATAAGAAATATGTAAAGGGAAAGAAGTGTGCATAAGAAATATGTAAAGGGAAAGAAGTGTGCATAAGAAATATGTAAAGGGAAAGAAGTGTGCATAAGAAATATGTAAAGGGAAAGAAGTGTGCATAAGAAATAAACACATGATGTGGGAACAAGCCCTCGAGTTAAATATGTAAAGGGAAAGAAGTGTGCATAAGAAATATGTAAAGGGAAAGAAGTGTGCATAAGAAATATGTAAAGGGAAAGAAGTGTGCATAAGAAATATGTAAAGGGAAAGAAGTGTGCATAAGAAATATGTAAAGGGAAAGAAGTGTGCATAAGAAATATGTAAAGGGAAAGAAGTGTGCATAAGAAATATGTAAAGGGAAAGAAGTGTGCATAAGAAATATGTAAAGGGAAAGAAGTGTGCATGAGAAATAGGTAAAGGGAAAGAAGTGTGCATAATAAATATGTAAAGGGAAAGAAGTGTGCATAATAAATATGTAAAGGGAAAGAAGTGTGCATAAGAAATATGTAAAGGGAAAGAAGTGTGCATAAGAAATATGTAAAGGGAAAGAAGTGTGCATAAGAAATATGTAAAGGGAAAGAAGTGTGCATAAGAAATATGTAAAGGGAAAGAAGTGTGCATAAGAAATATGTAAAGGGAAAGAAGTGTGCATAAGAAATATGTAAAGGGAAAGAAGTGTGCATAAGAAATATGTAAAGGGAAAGAAGTGTGCATAAGAAATATGTAAAGGGAAAGAAGTGTGCATAAGAAATATGTAAAGGGAAATAAGTGTGCATAATAAATATGTAAAGGGAAAGAAGTGTGCATAAGAAATATGTAAAGGGAAAGAAGTGTGCATAAGAAATATGTAAAGGGAAAGAAGTGTGCATAAGAAATATGTAAAGGGAAAGAAGTGTGCATAAGAAATATGTAAAGGGAAAGAAGTGTGCATAAGAAATATGTAAAGGGAAAGAAGTGTGCATAAGAAATATGTAAAGGGAAAGAAGTGTGCATAAGAAATAAACACATGATGTGGGAACAAGCCCTCGAGTTAAATATGTAAAGGGAAAGAAGTGTGCATAAGAAATATGTAAAGGGAAAGAAGTGTGCATAAGAAATATGTAAAGGGAAAGAAGTGTGCATAAGAAATATGTAAAGGGAAAGAAGTGTGCATACGAAATATGTAAAGGGAAAGAAAGGTGCATAAGAAATATGTAAAGGGAAAGAAGTGTGCATAATAAATATGTAAAGGGAAAGAAGTGTGCATAAGAAATATGTAAAGGGAAAGAAGTGTGCATGAGAAATATGTAAAGGGAAAGAAGTGTGCATAAGAAATATGTAAAGGGAAAGAAGTGTGCATAAGAAATATGTAAAGGGAAAGAAGTGTGCATAAGAAATATGTAAAGGGAAAGAAGTGTGCATAATAAATATGTAAAGGGAAAGAAGTGTGCATAAGAAATATGTAAAGGGAAAGAAGTGTGCATAAGAAATATGTAAAGGGAAAGAAGTGTGCATAAGAAATGTGTAAAGGGAAAGAAGTGTGCATAAGAAATATGTAAAGGGAAAGAAGTGTGCATAAGAAATATGTAAAGGGAAAGAAGTGTGCATAAGAAATATGTAAAGGGAAAGAAGTGTGCATAAGAAATATGTAAAGGGAAAGAAGTGTGCATAAGAAATATGTAAAGGGAAAGAAGTGTGCATAGGAAATATGTAAAGGGAAAGAAGCGTGCATAAGAAATATGTAAAGGGAAAGAAGTGTGCATACGAAATATGTAAAGGGAAAGAAGTGTGCATAAGAAATATGTAAAGGGAAAGAAGTGTGCATAAGAAATATGTAAAGGGAAAGAAGTGTGCATAAGAAATATGTAAAGGGAAAGAAGTGTGCATAAGAAATATGTAAAGGGAAAGAAGTGTGCATAAGAAATATGTAAATGGAAAGAAGTGTGCATAAGAAATATGTAAATGGAAAGAAGTGTGCATAAGAAATATGTAAAGGGAAAGAAGTGTGCATAAGAAATATGTAAAGGGAAAGAAGTGTACATAAGAAATATGTAAAGGGAAAGAAGTGTGCATAAGAAATATGTAAAGGGAAAGAAGTGTGCATAAGAAATATGTAAAGGGAAAGAAGTGTGCATAAGAAATATGTAAAGGGAAAGAAGTGTGCATAAGAAATATGTAAAGGGAAAGAAGTGTGCATAAGAAATATGTAAAGGGAAAGAAGTGTGCATAAGAAATATGTAAAGGGAAAGAAGTGTGCATAAGAAATATGTAAAGGGAAAGAAGTGTGCATAAGAAATATGTAAAGGGAAAGAAGTGTGCATAAGAAATATGTAAAGGGAAAGAAGTGTGCATAAGAAATATGTAAAGGGAAAGAAGTGTGCATAAGAAATATGTAAAGGGAAAGAAGTGTGCATAAGAAATATGTAAATGGAAAGAAGTGTGCATAAGAAATATGCAAATGGAAAGAAGTGTGCATAAGAAATATGTAAAGGGAAAGAAGTGTGCATAAGAAATATGTAAAGGGAAAGAAGTGTACATAAGAAATATGTAAAGGGAAAGAAGTGTGCATAAGAAATATGTAAAGGGAAAGAAGTGTGCATAAGAAATATGTAAAGGGAAAGAAGTGTGCATAAGAAATATGTAAAGGGAAAGAAGTGTGCATAAGAAATATGTAAAGGGAAAGAAGTGTGCATAAGAAATATGTAAAGGGAAAGAAGTGTGCATAAGAAATATGTAAAGGGAAAGAAGTGTGCATAAGAAATATGTAAAGGGAAAGAAGTGTGCATAAGAAATATGTAAAGGGAAAGAAGTGTGCATAAGAAATATGTAAAGGGAAAGAAGTGTGCATAAGAAATATATATAGGGAAAGAAGTGTGCATAAGAAATATGTAAAGGGAAAGAAGCGTGCATAGGAAATATGTAAAGGGAAAGAAGCGTGCATAAGAAATATGTAAAGGGAAAGAAGTGTGCATAAGAAATATGTAAAGGGAAAGAAGTGTGCATAAGAAATATGTAAAGGGAAAGAAGTGTGCATAAGAAATATGTAAAGGGGAAGAAGTGTGCATACGAAATATGTAAAGGGAAAGAAGTGTGCATAAGAAATATGTAAAGGGAAAGAAGTGTGCATAAGAAATATGTAAAGGGAAATAAGTGTGCATAAGAAATATGTAAAGGGAAATAAGTGTGCATAAGAAATATGTAAAGGGAAAGAAGTGTGCATAAGAAATATGTAAAGGGAAAGAACTGTGCATAAGAAATATGTAAAGGGAAAGAAGTGTGCATAAGAAATATGTAAAGGGAAAGAAGTGTGCATAAGAAATATGTAAAGGGAAAGAAGTGTGCATAAGAAATATGTAAAGGGAAAGAAGTGTGCATAAGAAATATGTAAAGGGAAAGAAGTGTGCATAAGAAATATGTAAAGGGAAAGAAGTGTGCATAAGAAATATGTAAAGGGAAAGAAGTGTGCATAAGAAATATGTAAAGGGAAAGAAGTGTGCATAAGAAATATGTAAAGGGAAAGAAGTGTGCATAAGAAATATGTAAAGGGAAAGAAGTGTGCATAAGAAATATGTAAAGGGAAAGAAGTGTGCATAAGAAATATGTAAAGGGAAAGAAGTGTGCATAAGAAATATGTAAAGGGAAAGAAGTGTGCATAAGAAATATGTAAAGGGAAAGAAGTGTGCATAAGAAATATGTAAAGGGAAAGAAGTGTGCATAAGAAATATGTAAAGGGAAAGAAGTGTGCATAAGAAATATGTAAAGGGAAAGAAGTGTGCATAAGAAATATGTAAAGGGAAAGAAGTGTGCATAAGAAATATGTAAAGGGAAAGAAGTGTGCATAAGAAATATGTAAAGGGAAAGAAGTGTGCATAAGAAATATGTAAAGGGAAAGAAGTGTGCATAAGAAATATGTAAAGGGAAAGAAGTGTGCATAAGAAATATGTAAAGGGAAAGAAGTGTGCATAAGAAATATGTAAAGGGAAAGAAGTGTGCATAAGAAATATGTAAAGGGAAAGAAGTGTGCATAAGAAATATGTAAAGGGAAAGAAGTGTGCATAAGAAATATGTAAAGGGAAAGAAGTGTGCATAAGAAATATGTAAAGGGAAAGAAGTGTGCATAAGAAATATGTAAAGGGAAAGAAGTGTGCATAAGAAATATGTAAAGGGAAAGAAGTGTGCATAAGAAATATGTAAAGGGAAAGAAGTGTGCATAAGAAATATGTAAAAGGAAAGAAGTGTGCATAAGAAATATGTAAAGGGAAAGAAGTGTGCATAAGAAATATGTAAAGGGAAAGAAGTGTGCATAAGAAACATGCAAAGGGAAAGAAGTGTGCATAAGAAATATGTAAAGGGAAAGAAGTGTGCATAAGAAATATGCAAAGGGAAAGAAGTGTGCATAAGAAATATGCAAAGGGAAAGAAGTGTGCATAAGAAATATGTAAAGGGAAAGAAGTGTGCATAAGAAATATGTAAAGGGAAAGAAGTGTGCATAAGAAATATGTAAAGGGAAAGAAGTGTGCATAAGAAATATGTAAAGGGAAAGAAGTGTGCATAAGAAATATGTAAAGGGAAAGAAGTGTGCATAAGAAATATGTAAATGGAAAGAAGTGTGCATAAGAAATATGTAAATGGAAAGAAGTGTGCATAAGAAATATGTAAAGGGAAAGAAGTGTGCATAAGAAATATGTAAAGGGAAAGAAGTGTACATAAGAAATATGTAAAGGGAAAGAAGTGTGCATAAGAAATATGTAAAGGGAAAGAAGTGTGCATAAGAAATATGTAAAGGGAAAGAAGTGTGCATAAGAAATATGTAAAGGGAAAGAAGTGTGCATACGAAATATGTAAAGGGAAAGAAGTGTGCATAAGAAATATGTAAAGGGAAAGAAGTGTGCATAAGAAATATGTAAATGGAAAGAAGTGTGCATAAGAAATATGTAAATGGAAAGAAGTGTGCATAAGAAATATGTAAAGGGAAAGAAGTGTGCATAAGAAATATGTAAAGGGAAAGAAGTGTGCATAAGAAATATGTAAAGGGAAAGAAGTGTGCATAAGAAATATGTAAAGGGAAAGAAGTGTGCATAAGAAATATGTAAAGGGAAAGAAGTGTGCATAAGAAATATGTAAAGGGAAAGAAGTGTGCATAAGAAATATGTAAAGGGAAAGAAGTGTGCATAAGAAATATGTAAAGGGAAAGAAGTGTGCATAAGAAATATGTAAAGGGAAAGAAGTGTGCATAAGAAATATGTAAAGGGAAAGAAGTGTGCATAAGAAATATGTAAAGGGAAAGAAGTGTGCATAAGAAATATGTAAAGGGAAAGAAGTGTGCATAAGAAATATGTAAAGGGAAAGAAGTGTGCATAAGAAATATGTAAAGGGAAAGAAGTGTGCATAAGAAATATGTAAAGGGAAAGAAGTGTGCATAAGAAATATGTAAAGGGAAAGAAGTGTGCATAAGAAATATGTAAAGGGAAAGAAGTGTGCATAAGAAATATGTAAAGGGAAAGAAGTGTGCATAAGAAATATGTAAAGGGAAAGAAGTGTGCATAAGAAATATGTAAAGGGAAAGAAGTGTGCATAAGAAATATGTAAAGGGAAAGAAGTGTGCATAAGAAATATGTAAAGGGAAAGAAGTGTGCATAAGAAATATGTAAAGGGAAAGAAGTGTGCATAAGAAATATGTAAAGGGAAAGAAGTGTGCATAAGAAATATGTAAAGGGAAAGAAGTGTGCATAAGAAATATGTAAAGGGAAAGAAGTGTGCATAAGAAATATGTAAAGGGAAAGAAGTGTGCATAAGAAATATGTAAAGGGAAAGAAGTGTGCATAAGAAATATGTAAAGGGAAAGAAGTGTGCATAAGAAATATGTAAAGGGAAAGAAGTGTGCATAAGAAATATGTAAAGGGAAAGAAGTGTGCATAAGAAATATGTAAAGGGAAAGAAGTGTGCATAAGAAATATGTAAAGGGAAAGAAGTGTGCATAAGAAATATGTAAAGGGAAAGAAGTGTGCATAAGAAATATGTAAAGGGAAAGAAGTGTGCATAAGAAATATGTAAAGGGAAAGAAGTGTGCATAAGAAATATGTAAAGGGAAAGAAGTGTGCATAAGAAATATGTAAAGGGAAAGAAGTGTGCATAAGAAATATGTAAAGGGAAAGAAGTGTGCATAAGAAATATGTAAAGGGAAAGAAGTGTGCATAAGAAATATGTAAAGGGAAAGAAGTGTGCATAAGAAATATGTAAAGGGAAAGAAGTGTGCATAAGAAATATGTAAAGGGAAAGAAGTGTGCATAAGAAATATGTAAAGGGAAAGAAGTGTGCATAAGAAATATGTAAAGGGAAAGAAGTGTAAAGAAGTGTGCATAAGAAATATGTAAAGGGAAAGAAGTGTGCATAAGAAATATGTAAAGGGAAAGAAGTGTGCATAAGAAATATGTAAAGGGAAAGAAGTGTGCATAAGAAATATGTAAAGGGAAAGAAGTGTGCATAAGAAATATGTAAAGGGAAAGAAGTGTGCATAAGAAATATGTAAAGGGAAAGAAGTGTGCATAAGAAATATGTAAAGGGAAAGAAGTGTGCATAAGAAATATGTAAAGGGAAAGAAGTGTGCATAAGAAATATGTAAAGGGAAAGAAGTGTGCATAAGAAATATGTAAAGGGAAAGAAGTGTGCATAAGAAATATGTAAAGGGAAAGAAGTGTGCATAAGAAATATGTAAAGGGAAAGAAGTGTGCATAAGAAATATGTAAAGGGAAAGAAGTGTGCATAAGAAATATGTAAAGGGAAAGAAGTGTGCATAAGAAATATGTAAAGGGAAAGAAGTGTGCATAAGAAATATGTAAAGGGAAAGAAGTGTGCATAAGAAATATGTAAAGGGAAAGAAGTGTGCATAAGAAATATGTAAAGGGAAAGAAGTGTGCATAAGAAATATGTAAAGGGAAAGAAGTGTGCATAAGAAATATGTAAAGGGAAAGAAGTGTGCATAAGAAATATGTAAAGGGAAAGAAGTGTGCATAAGAAATATGTAAAGGGAA
The DNA here is from genome assembly GCA_037893245.1 of Crossaster papposus. Lineage (NCBI taxonomy): Eukaryota > Metazoa > Echinodermata > Asteroidea > Velatida > Solasteridae > Crossaster > Crossaster papposus. The sequence continues at coordinate 1,005 of JBAIAA010001749.1, read as the reverse complement.
AGAAGTGTGCATAAGAAATATGTAAAGGGAAAGAAGTGTGCATAAGAAATATGTAAAGGGAAAGAAGTGTGCATAAGAAATATGTAAAGGGAAAGAAGTGTGCATAAGAAATATGTAAAGGGAAAGAAGTGTGCATAAGAAATATGTAAAGGGAAAGAAGTGTGCATAAGAAATATGTAAAGGGAAAGAAGTGTGCATAAGAAATATGTAAAGGGAAAGAAGTGTGCATAAGAAATATGTAAAGGGAAAGAAGTGTGCATAAGAAATATGTAAAGGGAAAGAAGTGTGCATAAGAAATATGTAAAGGGAAAGAAGTGTGCATAAGAAATATGTAAAGGGAAAGAAGTGTGCATAAGAAATATGTAAAGGGAAAGAAGTGTGCATAAGAAATATGTAAAGGGAAAGAAGTGTGCATAAGAAATATGTAAAGGGAAAGAAGTGTGCATAAGAAATATGTAAAGGGAAAGAAGTGTGCATAAGAAATATGTAAAGGGAAAGAAGTGTGCATAAGAAATATGTAAAGGGAAAGAAGTGTGCATAAGAAATATGTAAAGGGAAAGAAGTGTGCATAAGAAATATGTAAAGGGAAAGAAGTGTGCATAAGAAATATGTAAAGGGAAAGAAGTGTGCATAAGAAATATGTAAAGGGAAAGAAGTGTGCATAAGAAATATGTAAAGGGAAAGAAGTGTGCATAAGAAATATGTAAAGGGAAAGAAGTGTGCATAAGAAATATGTAAAGGGAAAGAAGTGTGCATAAGAAATATGTAAAGGGAAAGAAGTGTGCATAAGAAATATGTAAAGGGAAAGAAGTGTGCATAAGAAATATGTAAAGGGAAAGAAGTGTGCATAAGAAATATGTAAAGGGAAAGAAGTGTGCATAAGAAATATGTAAAGGGAAAGAAGTGTGCATAAGAAATATGTAAAGGGAAAGAAGTGTGCATAAGAAATATGTAAAGGGAAAGAAGTGTGCATAAGAAATATGTAAAGGGAAAGAAGTGTGCATA